>SZWC01002278.1:140058-206756 GCA_023375785.1 Penium margaritaceum
CACGCACGCACGCACGCACGCACACACACACACACACACACACACACACACACACACACACACACACACACACACACACACACACCATCTCTGCAAATGAATAATCTGAAGTGAAGCTCTCGGTTGCTATATCGACGCATGTCCAATGGATCATGCACTGCTTGTATCTCAGCCGAGTGCAATAATGACGCCTGCAACATACAATCATAATGCATAATGTATACAAGAGCATGACTGCAGTTATGTGCTCAACTTTGCTTCGTTTATTCTAAGAAAAACATGGAGCAACTATGCACCCCCATACGCTCGTGGTCGATTTGGTTGCCTGTATCGACAGGTCTGTTTGGAGTCGTGAGAAACCACCGGCGGCACATCCGCCGACCAGTCGGCGGAGTCCACTTCGATCCCAGGATGGCATCCTGGCTTCATGTAGATCTCCTCGCGCAGGTGGCCTGGTCAACTGGGGACTATCACCTCGGTTTCCCGTTACCCTCTCACTTCTTCCAAATTCCACCTGCTAGCCGTCCCTAATGCAAGGTTGCTCCACTCCATGATTCCGTGTGTACACTCATGCTCACGTAATTTGCCCCACATGCTGTTCGAGCAAGCCTTCACTACCTAAATAGCCTTCTGAAACCGCTGGTAATCATCGTAGATGGGTATGCAGCCGTCCATGTTGGCAGCATAGTTCTTCAGACATTGACATGTGCCCAGACCCTTGGAATGCAAGCTAGAGGGGTCCACCTTACTGCTAGCATGGCTGGATGTGGAGTGTCTTCACCTTGAATGTAATAGGAACAACCTAGTAGACACAAGGCCACCATCAGTGGTATTGACTGGGATTGCACTACCAGAAACAAGACACGCCAAATGGTTGCAGTGGAACGATAACGGAGCACCACAGCACTAGTTTGTCTAAAGAAACTGGATGGAAATGAAGGATTGAAGTGTCACAAAACTGTTGGAACGAAGTTCCATTAACTAAGGAGAACTAGTCTACGGTCTAATCAACTCATCCCTAGGAAATGTACAAGGGTAGACTAAGAACCTAGGCACCAGGCACAAAGTTGGTGGCGTAGGCCCATGCATTGTTGGCAGTGGGGTCTGCCAAGTGGTCGGACAGGTTCTCGAGAGGGCCCTTCCCGGTCACGATGGCCTGCACAAAGAAGCCGAACATGGAGAACATGGCGAGACGGCCGTTCTTGATCTCCTTGGTCTTCAGCTCAAGAGCAGTGTCGGGGTCGTCAGCCAGGCCCAGGGGGTCGAAGGCACCGCCAGGGTATAGGGGGTCCTCAACCTCACCGAGGGGGCCGCCAGCCACCCGGTAGCCCTCGACGGCGCCCATCAGGATGACCTGGCATGCCCAGATGGCCAGGATGGACTGTGCGTGGACCAGGCTGGGGTTGCCGAGGTAGTCGAGGCCACCCTCAGAGAAGATCTGGGCGCCGGCCTTGAACCACACAGCCNGGTCGTCAGCCAGGCCCAGGGGGTCGAAGGCACCGCCAGGGTACAGGGGGTCCTCAACCTCACCGAGGGGGCCGCCAGCCACCCTGTAGCCCTCTACGGCGCCCATCAGGATGACCTGGCATGCCCAGATGGCCAGGATGGACTGTGCGTGGACCAGGCTGGGGTTGCCGAGGTAGTCGAGGCCACCCTCAGAGGAGATCTGGGCGCCGGCCTTGAACCACACAGCCTCGCCGAACTCCACGCCATTCTTTGCCAGCAGCTCGGGGAAGATGCAGCCCAGGGCACCGAGCATGGCCCAGCGGGCGTGGATCACCTCCAGCTCCCTGTTCTTGGCAAACGTCTCAGGGTTGGAGGACAGGCCGGCGGTGTCCCAGCCGTAGTCGCCGGGGAATTCGCCGGTGAGGTAGGAAGGGGTCTCACCGGACAGGGGGCCCAGGAACTTGGGGCGGTCGGGTCCGAAGAAGGGGCTGTCCACAGCAACCTTGGTCTTCCTCATGGTCACACGTGCCTCCGCATTGCCCACCTTGGCGGCCAGCTCGGCGGTCTGGCCCAAGAAGGCGGGCGCGGAAACGGCGGCGGAGGCAAGGGCGGCCATGGCTGCTGGTCAGTGTGGTTGAGGTTGGCGTAAGTCGACTCCAGCTGATGTGCAAACAGGGCGGATGATGGTCCCAGGGGCCACCAGGGAGTCTTGTAACCTTGGGAGCACCACACGATCGAGCCGCGCCTTCGGGTCAAATGGCTCGTCCTGCTGACGCCTCCTGGTCCTGAGAAAACACATTTTTCTTCCATGCCCTCACGCTGGCCAGCTACTGCAATCCGCTTTCCGGATCTTCCGGGGGAACATTGGCCGACCTGGCACAGGCACGCCTTGTGAGTGGCGACATTGCTCATAGATCTCATGTCGCGCTCCAGCCATGGATACGCCATGCGACGTTTTGGTGCTCGAGACCCACAAGCTGACGCAGTCACGTGATGGACAGACGCATGGGATGTCTGCTACAGCAGTGTGAAAACTGAACTGAACTGCAAGTAAGTCTGGATAAAACTGGCAGAAATTGACCAAAGCAGCCCACGTTTCACCAACTTCTGTTTCAACCCAGTTCCTGAGAAGCTTCGCAAGTGGATACTTATTCGTCACATTTCTAGACCATATTTTTAAACATATACTTATTCACTATATCTATGATTATTATGTTAATTTATGGTGGTCCTTGCGAAATGCGACTTTTTTTGCCACACTTTATGGCCTACTCGTGTAAACGTCCAAATTCTTTCTCTAGTATTTCCCCTCAATCCCATATTTTGATTGAAATATCTCAAAATCATTCAACCAAATTTTTCAATATATGAAATGAAGTGCCATAAACATTCAGAGTAAAGTCGTGTCAACTTCCTACTATCGCCAGATTTTTTAAGTGCCTCCAAATTTCACTTTAACTTGACCACTGCTTTCTCTGTGTGCACAAGGTAATTCATGGTGATCCCGCTTTTGTTGTTCATGCACGCGCAATTGTGTGAAGGATGTGGCATGAGCTGGAGAATGCCAGACGAGAACTACCGTAGTGAATTCTACATTCGCCTATATTAATTAAAAAAATTCACCCATATAGTGCATAATTGAATCTGTTCTTGGTTGATTGAAACACTAAACTTATTTGGGTTTGGTCCAATCATTGGACCCAAAATGGAACTCCGTCTTATTTGAGGATAAATAAAATGCCTCACCGGCGGTTCGCATATTGGTTTGGTGACAAAGGTGTGAGGCCACCTGCCACGTGCTCCACGAGCCTCAACGAAGAGAGCATCTCGAGACTCGACAATGCGATGGCGAGCAGGGTCCCAAAAGCGTCAGGCCTTTGACCGCGGGGAGATGCCAAGGAAGCTACACATGCGTCCCTGAGGTGAAACCTTGGACCCCTGCTGGTCCTCGGTGTACCAGAGACAGGCGAGGTGTCGTGATGTGAGTTGTTTCCGTCCATTTGTACAGCTTACCGTGACCACTCGGCCGTGTCCATGCTCGTGCAGATCCGTGATGCGGGCCCAGCTGCCGCCGGAGCACTGACGGTTCGTGGATCCATCCGCCAGCAGCTGCCAGACGACTGCCATGACGTCCTGGGTGCTTGCTGGGGTGCTCTGCAGTTTTTCTGGATGCTAGAGTTTTCTCGATGGACTGGCTCTCGAGCTCGATTTGCATGTTTTGCATTGTCTGTCCACCGATCGATGCCGGACTTGTACGTGTGACCAGTCGTAGCCTCCGCCTCGAGATTCTGCATCTCTAGGTTTGGACGGTGTTGAGTTTGGATGCCTGTGCGCGGAGTTACATCCAAAACAGTGGTTTGGAGCCGGTTTTAGGACAAGCTGGCATTGCCGCGTGCGTCACCCGGCATGTGCCGTGGCAGGTATTTATGCTATGTGCTTGTCATTTGTCATTTCTCTGTGCATTACTAGGCTATTGGAGCTTATGTGACTTTGCGCGTCTCCCTAGCCTGATCCTTGCTGCTTCTTGCACCTCCTTGCTTGCTAGTGCGCTAGCTGACTGGACAGTGTCGCCACATCAGTAGCAGCAAGGTTAGGAAGCTTCCTAGCAATTTCTCATGGTATCAAAGCTGCGAGACCTCTCTCGCTGAGCTGCGCCGTGGAGACGCAGCACCTGCAGCAGCAGTGAGAGTCACCGCCGCTGCCACATCCTTGGACCCGTTGTAGCCAACGTTAGCAACAGCGACGTCACCACGTAATCGCCACCACCGTAGCAAGTGGAGCTGCGGCAGTGACGAGATCCATCAGCCACGCCGGTCAGTAGCAGCAGCACCGGGTGGCAACAGCAGCCGTATCTGGCTGCCAGCGTGTACAAAAAAAAGGGGGTAGCAGCTCGTAGCAGCAGCTTGCAGCGGCGGCTGCGAGCAGTTACAGCGCGCAGCGGTGGCAGCAGCGACGGCAGCAGCAGCCGCGAGTAGCACCAGCAGCGTAGCAGCAGCAACGAAGCAGGAGCGGCATTGCAGCTGCTGTAGTGTCAGCAGCAACAGCGGCAGCAGCAGCATTGCAGCAGCGGCAGCGGCTACAGCAACGCAACAGCAAACCCGCCGCAGCAGGAGCGGCGGGCTTGCACAGCATTGCTGCTGCACAGATGCGCAAACACTGCGTAGCACTGCGCAGGCTTGCGTGGCACTGTGCAGGCCTGCGCAGCCCCTGTGCATCCGCGAGCAGGGGTTGACGAGGTCACCCCCACCGGTCACGCGACTTCGCGTGACCTTAAAAAAAATGCTGGCGAAAAAAGGCCAAAAAAGCGCTAGCATTTTTTTGCTTGAGTAAAAACGTTGACGCGAGCATAGGCTGTGCTAACGTCAGCAATTTTGGGGTCAAAACGTCAAATTTTTTTAACATTTCAAATCCTCGAGAAACGTTGTCAGTTTCTCGTTCGGAGCATTTTTTATGTTCGACCCCATACTAAGCATTGTGATGGCGCCGGTCCGTGACAAGAGCAAAGGGCTGGTTGACCCCTCTTCCTCCTCTTCGGGCGTTATGAGTCCGCGGTCGTAGTCTCTCATGATTTACGAGCTTCTTCAGTCGCAGGACAAGATACGCCAGCAACAGTAGAGGTAGTCCGACGCGTTGCAGGAGATCACAGAGTTACTACGGGGTCGTTCGATGGCTTCACAACAGCCACCTGGAGGATCTACTGGAGCTGCACCATCTGCCCAGCAGTCTACACCCTACACAGCGCCGCGGCCTTAGCACCAGTCATCACAGGTTCACACCTGGGATGAGGAGGAGATTGAGGATGACTCACGCGAGCACGCGATTCGTGTGCTTGAGGAGCGCATCCGTGGGCTACGTCTGGGATCGTAGCCTCACGCTCCGCCACCTTCTCGACGCCAGGATCAGCCACGTCATTCAGCGGCATTCACCTTTGGTGGTGTTTCCCTCACTGGTGGGCTCCCCATACCTTGTCCACTGTCTCCCGAGCCTGAGGACGTCCTCCCCATGGAGCGGCGACCAAAGGAATTTGAGACACCCTCACCCCGTTACAATAGCGACGAGGGTTTTGATTGTTGGGAGACCTTATTTCAGGTGTGGGCCGATTCTGAGGGTGCCTGGCCTTACTACCACAGCCAGTTCCAGACCCGCGACGCTCACCAGGTCTAGACAGCAGCGAGAGCGATGCGAGAGGATCTCCTCTACGCCATGCCGTGGGAGACTGTGGTCGACTTCCGACCGTTTCTCGGTGAGACCGGGACCGGGACTGGAGCAGATCCACGTCAGGGTTGGGAGCTAGCCCTAACACTTCCCGCTGTGGAGACCCATGCCACGAGGGCGGCTCGACTACGTGAGTTGCACTCCCTCCGTCAAGGTCCTATGGAGCTTGCAGCTGACTACTGGAGGCGCGCGATGCGCCTTTACACGCGCCTTGGGACCGGTGGCGGAACGCAGTTGTGGGCACTCGACACCATCATGATGGGGGCGCATTTGGACCACATGAAGCTCTTTACGGGCTGCGATCGTGTAGCTCATTCTGAGTTGTCAGAGTCACTACAGTTGCTTCCTTGGGCCCATCGCTACTTCATCCAGGCCACATCGCCTCATGAGGCTGCCATCGCCCATCAGCAGCGTCCACTTGTTGCAGCAGTGACTGCGACCCCATCTACGCCTCTGTCCCAGCTCACCAGTCCCACCTCCAATGCTTCCTCCTCCTCCTCTATCCCGAGCGGCCACACTCAGGGCGTCGCAGCGGCCACACAGGGGAATAACGGGAAGAAGCGATGCGGGAAGGGACAGCAGCAGCAGCAGCCGGCGAGTAGTGGCACTAGACATTCTGTCCACTGCTACAACTGTGGAGAAGGTCACCGCTGCACAGAGTGTGAGCAGTCCCTTGTCTGGACTCGGATCATGCGCGACCTTCAGGCGGCACACGCGCTGTGGACTTCCTCGAGCGACACACAGACTGGGCGTGCCGCGACCATGAGTACAGTTGACGCATCCGTTTCACCAAGCGGCAGCGTTGATGTGGACCCTCGAGATCGCATGATCGCGGAGCTTTATCAGCTGCTATCGCTTCGTACTCACGGAGGTGCGAGTGTGTTACCACAGCCGAGTGGTCCTGACACAGCTTGTCTTACTGCGTCTGTTGCCCGTAATGATGCTTGAGGTGGAGTCATGTTGGCTTGCGATGAGGATTAACCTGACAGTATCGACTGGCTTGACGAGTCACAGATTTGTGCTATTCGTCGTTGTCCTGAGTCCTCTACTGAGTGTCTAGCAAAGGCAGAGTGTTGTGTGGCACGTTGCTCAGTTTCAACGACCGGTCGTGAGCCGAGTGGCACCTGGATTATTGACTCTCGGGCCACCCATCACATGAACCGTCGGCGTAGTGACTTCGTTGTGCTCGGTCCTGTTGCGTCCATTCGGTCTGTTGGCACAGGGTCTGGTCAGTCGTTGCCTCTGCAGGGAGTTGGGGTTGTGCGGTTTGATGGTCCGTCTGGCCCCTTGTACATTTCTGATGTGCTCTTTGTCACTACTGTTGAGCTCAGTGTGCTCCTTGTTCGTGCATGCACTAGGATGGATCTCACAATTGAGTACTATGCTGACTCTGCCATAGTGACCGCTCTTGACACACGCGCCATCGTGCTTCGTGCCTCTGTTGTTGATGACCTGTATCGTGTGTCTCGTTGCATTCCCTCTGTTTCTTCTCCCCCTCTCTCCTCTGCACGTGTGTTTGTCACTGGTGTTCTCTCCCCTAAGCACCAGCGCTTGTTACATCGTCACCTCTGCCATGTGACCTCGGACACTGTGTCCAAGCTCATTCGAACTCAGCCAGCCCTCGGTCTTGACTTTGCTTCTTTTGAGAAATCGCCCAAGACCGACTGTCTTTTTTGCGCCCAGGGTAAGATGCATCGCTGCTCTTACCCAGACTCCTCCTCCCGGGCACTACGCCCACTGGAGTTGGTCCACTCAGACCTTCTCGGTCATCTCCCAGTCGAGTCCCTCTCTAATCGGGGTCGGTATGTTCTCACCCTGACTGATGACTTCACCCGGATGCGGTGGGTCTACAGCCTCCGCCACAAGATCGATGCCTCACTGGCGGTCCGCCTGTGGCTTGTGATGGCTGAGCGTCAGTCTCGTCACACACTGCACACGTTTTGCTCAGATCGTGGTGGCGAGTTCTTAGGCGAGATGGATGCCTACTTTGCCGAGCACGGTATCTTTCACCAGCTTTTCGCCCCTGCTACACCACAATAGATTGGTGTGTCTGAGCGTTGGAACCGCACCATGGAGGATACGGTTCGCGCTATGCGGTCTGAGTACGATCTACCGGAGTCCTTTGCCTTTGAGATCTTCTCCTACATGACGTGGGTCTGGAACCGCTTGCCGCATGGTCCACTTCCAGACCATGTCATGCCGTACGATTTATGGTTCGGCCATCGTGTTGATCTCCGTCTCGTCCGCGTTTGGGGCTCCCTCGCCTGTGTCTGGTACACCGAGGACCAGCAGGGGTCCAAGGTCTCACCTCGGGGATGCATGTGTACCTTCCTCGGCATTTCCCCGCGGTTGAAGGCCTGGCACTTTTGGGACCCTGCTCGCCATTACATTGTTGAGTCTTCAGATGCTCTCTTCTTTGAGACTCTCACCTACTGCAATTTGTCCAGCATTCTTTCGCTGGCCGCCGACCACGTCCCTACTTGTGTGGCCTCCCGGCGGATGGGGGAGTCTAGTCCCGGGGATGGGTCCGTTTGGGCCTCCTCACCTATGGTCCGGTCTCCGGCTGCTGACGATCCGGCCATCGTGGCTGGGGGTCCAGTAGCCTCATCAGTTCCCTCTAGCACACCTGATCCCGTGCCGGTGTCAGATCCCTCTGGCACACCCGATCTCGTGCCAATGTCGGTCCCCCCTGTCACACCTGATCCTGTGCCGGTGTCAGACCCCGCTGGCACACCCGATCTCGTACCAGTGTCAATCCCCTCAGCCACACCTGATCCCGTACGCGCGTCAGTCCCCTTTGGCACACCAGAAGCCGTGCCAGTGTCAGTCCCCTCTATCACACCCCCTGCCATGCATGCGCCCATGTCCCCTATAGCTCTGGCTCAGCAGCCTTCCCGGCAGCCTGAAGTGAGCGCCGCATCGGGCTACTCCCGCGAGCCTGGTGGTCGTCTTCGACCATTGGCCTCTAGGGCTCAGCGAACTGCTGACTCATCGCCCAGGCGCCCGACTCGTAGTGTTCAGAGTGGCGAGTTTGGCACGAAGGCCCTTGGCTTGAGTGTCCAGGCAGAGTACATTGAGGTACACCCAGCATTTCCTGTCAGCCACGAGTTGGTCTCTCGAGAGTTCTTGGTTGCTTGCGATGCCGCAGCCGACCTTGTCATGGTCAGACCGAGTCCAGAGGCGTATTTTTTAACCACCAGGAGCACTCCCTCGACGACGCCTGATCCAGGCACGTTGAAGGAGGCACTCTTAGCTCATGATGCAGACCTGTGGCGTGCTGCTTGTGAGGATGAGCTGAGAGCCATCTGTGAGCACGGTGTCTATGAGCTTGTCGACCTCCCGCCTGGGCGGAAGGCTGTACAGGCCAAGTGGGTCTTTGGCAAGAAGGTGAAGCCTGATGGCACACTGGATCGCTACAAGGTTTGCTTGATAGCCAAGGGGTTCTTGCAGGTTGAGGGAGTAGATTTCACAGACACGTTTGTACCCGTTGGCCGCATGACCACCGCTCGCGCTCTGTTCGGGTTTGTTGTTCACCATGACTGGGAGCTGCACCAGATGGACGTGAACAACACGTTCCTCCATGGCACATAAGAGGAGGAGATCTACATGGTCCAGCCACCTGGATTCGAGGTCGGTGACAAGATCTGGTGCTTGCGCAAGGCCTTGTACGGCCTGAAATAGTCACCCAGGTGCTGGAACTTGGGGATCACCGGCACACTGACACGTGCCGGTTACGTACACAATGACGCTGACCCGTCCCTCTTTCTCAGACGGACAACTGAGGACTTCACCACCATCCTGGTCTACGTGGACGACCTCCTGATTGCGTCTCCTTCTATGGAGGCCGTGAAGGAGGCCAAGCCAGTTCTCCAGGCTGCCTACAGGATGAAGGACCTTGGTCCTACAGCTGTGTTCCTCGGGATGGAGATCGTGCGTGATCGTCAGCAACGGACACTCTTGTTGCATCAAGCACGTTATGCTCACGTTTTGGGGGAGCGGTTTGCTGATTTCCTGGGTGTAGTTCCTACCGCCTCCATCCCCGTCACAACTGACGGACAGGATGCTCTGAAGGTGGATGATCCCGGAGACCTGGGGGAGACAGTGTACGTGACCCTTTACTTGCGACTGATTGGCTCTTTGATGGCGTGGAGTCCTGATGGACGTAGTCGGACAGGCTACGTGTTCCTGCATGGTGGCACTGTTGTGTCGTGGCACAGTGGCAAGCAGGGTTGTATCACACGTAGCTCATCAGAGAGTGAGTGTGTTGCTCTGGGGGCTAGGGCTGCTGAGGCGGTGTGGCTGCAGTGTCTATTTCGTGAGTTGCGCCAGTCTGTGCCTTGCATTGTTCTGCACTGTGACAACCAGAGTGCTCTTGCCATTGCAGAGAACTCTGGTGTGTTTCATGCATGCATGAAGCACATTAATGTTGAGCATCACTTTGTGCGTGATCTTGTGGAGCGATAGGTGATCTCCGTCATCTAGGTCGGCACGGACATGCAGTGGGCTCACTTCTGGACCAAGGCACTTCCGCGCGGAACGTTCATGGTGGCCATCCGTTTTGTCGGGCTACGCCCCTTGCATGAGAGTGGGGTGTGTGAGCATGGACTGTTGAGCATCCTGTTGTGCACCTGTTTCAGTTCTGCACGTGTTTGGACATGCGTACCATCGGGTCATGGGGGAGTGTTGTGATGTGAGTTGTTTCCGTCCATTTGTACAGCTTACTGTGACCACTCGGCCGTGTCCATGCTCGTGCAGATCTGTGATGCGAGCCCAGCTGCCGCCAGAGCATTGACGGTTGGTGGATCCATCCACCAGCAGCTACCAGACGATTGCCACGACGTCCTGGGTGCTTCCTGGGGTGCTCTGCAGTTTTTGTGCAGACGCTAGAGTTTTCTCGATGGACTGGCTCTCGAGCCCGATTTGCATGTTTTGCATTGTCTGTCTATCGATTGATGCCGGACTTGTGCGTGTGACCATTCATAGCGTCCGCCTCGAGATTCTGCATCTCTGGGTTCAGACAATGTTGAGTTTGGATGCCTGTGTGCAGAGTTACGGCGAAAAACAGTGATTTTGAGCCGGTTTTAGGACAAACTGACACTGCCGCGTGCGTCACCCACCATGTGTCGCGGCA
The DNA here is from genome assembly GCA_023375785.1 of Penium margaritaceum. Lineage (NCBI taxonomy): Eukaryota > Viridiplantae > Streptophyta > Zygnematophyceae > Desmidiales > Peniaceae > Penium > Penium margaritaceum. The sequence goes on from SZWC01002278.1 coordinate 150,851, forward strand.
GGTATTTATGCTGTGTGCTTGTCCGTTGTCATTTCTTTGTGCATTACTAAGCTATTGGAGCTTATGTGACTTTCCGCGTCTCCCTAGCCTGATCCTTGTTGTTTCTTGCACCTGCTTGCTTGCTAGTGCGCCAGCTGACTGGGCAGTGTCGCCACATCAGCAGCAGCAAGGTTAGGAAGCTTCCTAGCAATTTCTCGCGAGGGACCCCCAAACGTAGGCGAGACTGAGATCAGCACGATGGTCGAACCACAACTCGTACGGCGTGACATGGTCTGGAATGGACCATGCGGCAAGCGGTTCCAGACTCACGTCATGTAGGAGAAGCCCTCAATCCCAAAGGACTCCGGAAGACTGCACTCAGACAGCATAACGCTCAGACACACTGTTCTACTGTGGTGTAGCAGGGACGGAAAGCTCGTGAAAGATAACGTGCCCGGAAAAGCAGGCATCCATCTCGCCTAAGAACTCGCCACCACAATCCGAGCGGAACGTGTGCAGGGTGTGACGAGATTGACGCTCAGCCATCACAAGCCACATGGGGACCGCCGGTGTGGCATCGCTCTTGTGGCGGAGGCTATAGACCCACTGCATCCGGAAGAAGTCATCGGTCAGGGTGAGAACATACCGACCCCGATCAGAGAGGGAATCGACTGGGAGAGGACCAAGAAGGTCCGAGTGGACTAACTCTAGTGGGCGTAGTGCCCGGGAGGAGTCAGGGTAAGTGGAACGATGCATCTTACCCTGGGCGCAAAAATGACAGTCGGTCTTGGGCGACTTCTCAAAAGAAGCTGCATCAAGACCGAGAGCTGGCTGAGTTCGAATGAGCTTGGACACAGTGTCCGAGCTCACATGGCAGAGGCGACGATGTAACAAGCGTTGGTGCTTAGGGGAGAGAACACCAGTGACAAACACACGCGTAGAAGAGGAGGGATCAACTAGCCCTCTGCCCTTCTCATAGATCGGCGCCATTGCAATGCTCAGTATGGGGCCGTACGTAAAAAATGCTCCGAACAAGGAACTTGCAGCATTTTTTGAGAAGTTAAAACGTTCAGAAAAACTGACGTTTTGATCCCAAAATTGCTGGTGTCAGTACAGTCGGTGATGACGTCAGTGTTTTTACACTAGCGGAAAAAACGGTAGTGTTATTTACCCTAGCGATTTTTTAGGTCACGTGAACTTTGCGTGGGGGTTGTGCAGGCCTGCAGAGTGCCACGCAGGCCTTCGTAGTGCTACATTGTTTCTGCACAACTGTACAGCACTCCTGTGTAGCAGAAGTGCCGCGCAAGCCCGCCGCTGCTGCTACTGAGGGTTTGCTGCTGCTGCGTCCATCGCAACTGCTTTTGCGCTACTGTAGCCGCTGCTACTGTTGCAATGCTGTTGCTGCCACTGTTGCTGTTGTCGCTGCAGCAGCTACAATGCTGCTGCTACACTGCTGCTGCTTCCGCTGCTGCTTTTGCGCTGCTATTGCTGCTTGCGGCTGCCGATGCCATCGCTGCTACAAGCTGCTGCCAACGCTGCGCACTGCCACTGCTCGCAGCCACCGCCTCAAGCTGCTGATGCGAGCTACTACTCCCTTTTTTGTGTGTGTACAGGCTGGCAGCCAGGCACGGTTGCTGCTGCCACCCAGTGCTGCTGCTGCTCACCGGCCTGGCTGCTGGATCTCGTCACTGCCGCAACTCCTCTTGCTAGGGTGGTGGCGATTGCGTGGTGACGTCGCTGCTGCTAACTTTGGCTGCGACGGGTCCCAGGATATGGCAGCGGCAATGACTCTCACTGCTGCTACCGGTGCTGCATCTCTGCGGCGCAGCTCAGCAAGAGGGGTCTCGCTGCATTGATACCAAGAGAAATTGCTAGGAAGCTTCCTAAGCTTGCTACTGCTGACGTGGCGACACTGTCCAGTCAGCTAGCGCAGTAGCAAGCAAGCAGGTGTAAGAAATAACAAGGATCAGGCTAGGGAGACGCGCAAAGTCTCATAAGCTCCAATAGCTTTGTAATGCAGAGAGAAATGAAAACTGACAAGCACACAACATAAATACCTGTCGCGGCCCACAGAGGGTGACGCACACGACAGTGCCAGTTTGTCCTAAAACTAGCTCAAAACCATTGTTTTGGCCGTAACTCTGTGCACAGGCATTCAAACGCAACACTGTCTGAGCCAATATTCTATAGTCCATGTGGAAACCCTAGGTTTCCGTCATGGTTAATGATGGCAAGGTGATGGCAAAATACCTTCACGCGTGCGAGAGTATTTTGCAACCACTCGGCACCCCTCGTCCGATGGCGTGGCTAACATGTTCATAAAAACGTGTCTGCCATGCCACCGGGTGGAGGTGGCACTCGACGGGGTGGTCCTATCGGAACGCCTGCCGGTGGCCCCTCGCAAGCCCCCTCGTCATGGCGAGGGGCCTCGTGAGGGTCTCCTTGATGGGTGGGGACCCCTTGCGGTGTCACATTGGGTCATGCCCAATTCGACAGCGCGGGTCCCGTGTAGCCCATTGCGAATGTTTAGGATGGGCTCGCGTTCCGCCGCTGAAGTTTGCGAGACCTTGAGCAGCAGCCAGGTAGTACAAAGCACTATCCGGTTGCCCTCTTGCGAACTGGAAGCTTCTACAAAGGTTCTAGGTCGGTGCGGAACCCTCCTCGCCGTCCAGACCCCGATTCTTCTTGCAAAGGATGCGGTAGAAGTTTTAGGTTTTAAGGCTCCGTTCTAGGCAACGTAACAAAGTGGCATATTTTTTGCTAGTTTTTTTACATTCCTTGCACTCAACTCTGAACCGTCCTCGGTTCAAGAGGGTCTGGATTGGTTGTTGGTAGAAACATAGGTACTTTGGTGATCAACAAAACAGTTATTGGGTGCATCCATCGGATCATGCGCCATTGCACGGGGAGAGAACTCATAAGAGTGAGATTGATATCCTTCACGAGCACAAGATCGTACATAGATAAGCCAAGTTCACGTAAAAAGTTTTCACGGCTGACGCTTCCTCCCCCTCTTGGGAGGAGCGTCCTCGCGGCCATTAGCCTCGATGTCCCCATGCGTCCGAGATCGCTGCCGTTGTGCTCTTGTCGGTATTCTGACAGGTGAAGGTTCCCAGCGTGGGGCTTGTGCCAGGGTCGCACCCCCGGGGACACGGGTGCGAAAGCAAGCAGCCTGGTCTTGCCAACAGTCCTTGATCATGGTGGCCAGCACACGACTCTTAGGCTCCCAACTGTTGTGTTCAGGTCCACAACCGGCCCAACTCACGAGGTATTCCTTCACAACACGTTTATCTTGTGTACATTTTCGATGTTGGATGAGCCCATGTACCTCCTACTGACAGTCACTTGCGAGAATTACAGGCGGTGGCTGAATCGTTCCTGATGTTTCATAAGGTGCAAGAAGACTAACGTGAAACATGTCATGGATCTTCATGACCTTTGGAAGAGCAAGGCGGTAAGCAACCTCACCAATCTTGTGAGTGACCTTGAATGGTCCAACCCACTTTGAGAGGATCTTCCTTGCTTTAGGCGTCCCGTTCACAAAGAACGCATGTTCTTTGTGCTCAAAAACACCTAGTCGCCGATAGAAAATGTGACGTCACGGTGACCAACATCGGCATAAGCCTTTTGGCGCTGCTTTGATGCCTAGAGGTATTCACGTGCTTCTTGACGAAGAGTGTCCATGCGATCGGCAAAGGCCTAGGCACATGGTACCTCATTCCCGCCGCCCCCATGCCTCACCAAGGAGACGGGTACCATCGGATGCCGACCGTAGTTCAAAAAGAATGGTGTCAAATTTGTGGATTCATGAAAAGAGTTGTTGTAGGCAAACTCTGCCAGACTGAGAAACACATCCCAGTCATGCATCGAAGGATCCACGAATGTCCGGAGCATCTGCTCTAGAGTTTGGTTCATTCATTCTGTCTGTCCATCCGTCTGTGGATGAAAAACAGTGGAAATCTTTTGGCGGATGGCAAAGATTTCACCAAGGGCTTGCCAGAATTTACTTGAAAACCGTGTGTCTCGATCAGAGATAATGCGTAACGGCAACCCATGCTGTGGAATAATAGTGTCCCAAAATATGCGTGATGTTTCCTCGGCAGTGGCATGCGTGGTTGTGGGCATGAAGTACGGCATCTTGGTCAAAAGATTCGACCACCACGAAGATAGCATCATGGCCACAAGGTGTCTCGGTAAGCCAGTGATAAAATCCATGCTCACATTTTTCCACAAGGAGTTAGGCGCTGGTAGGGGCTTGAGAAACCCTGCTGGTGCCTTGTTGCTCGACTTGTTTCAGATGCACAAGTCACGGGCTTGGATGTACTTGCGTACGTCACATGACCATCCAAGCCAGCAATAATGCTCTGGGAGAGCCTTTCCGGTTTTTGCTAAACCAAGGTGGTCATCTGCTGCTGGGTTATGGAACTCAAATAGGATCTCATCGTACAGATTTTTGGAGTTGGACACAACCACCAAGTTGCCCTTCAAGTAGAGACCGGAGGCTACCACCAAGCCGTATCGTTCAATATTACCCTCGTCAAACCATGGGTCATCAAAATGTCCTATGCGGATACGTAGTAAGAATATCGTGAAATGCGCCGTCGTTTTTTGTGGTTGGTGTAGGGGATTATGAGACGTGGACATGTCCTGTTCCCGTATGTGTTTCTTGCAGAGGGATCGTGCTTGAAGTGTGGTGAGAACCGCGTTGACCTGAGTGCGACTCAATGGGTCTGCCAAATTTGTACGACTAGGTCGATATTCCCATTGGAAGTGGAATCTGCTGAACGAGCTTGTCGTCGTGAAAGGTTGGGTTGTGACTGAAAGAAAACTGGGGGATTATGGTCTGTAACCAGTGTGAATCCACCCTTGGCACCTACAAGGTAACAGTGCCAAACCTTCAAGGCATGAACTTCCGCGAACAAATCTTGGTCACCTGTGGTATAGCGAGTCTCATCGCCTTTGAGTTTTTTACTCTCATATGCGACCGGTCATCCTTCTTGCATAAGGATAGCCCATGTCCCAATGATAGATGCATCGCAGATTGCCTCGTATGGTTTTTTGGATTTGGGAGTGCAAGCACAGGTGCAGATGTCAGAATTTCTTTGACACACACAAATGCATGCTCACACTTCTCAGACCATTTTCATTTCACGTCTTTACATGTGAGAGCTGTGAGCGGAGTGACAGGGATAGAGTAGCCTTGCATGAAGCGACTAAAGTAGTTCGTCACGCCTAAGAAGGCTCATTTTTCGCCCACATTGGATGGCTAAGGTGAGTCCACAACAGCCTGCACTTTGCGAGGATCCACTCAGATTCCTTCGTTGCCAATGATGAAGCCAAAGTACTACAACTCAGGCTGTCCGAAATCACACTCTTCCATCTTGGCAAAGAACTTCTCCTTGTAGAGGATCCTGAGCATAGTACGCAAATGTTGTACATGCTTGTTATGATTCGTTGATAACATTAGGATATCCTCAAGGTACACCAAGACGGTTTTGTCCAATTGGTCACAGAAAATGTGATTCATTGTGGCTTGAAATGTCGTTAGAGTGTTGGTAAGACCAAAACTCAGCACTCGGATTTGATAATGTCCCAGATGTGTACGAACCGCGGTTTTGGGAACATCTTCTTTAGTAATCCGAAACAGGCGATATCCTTGAGCCAGGTCAAGGGAAGAGAAATCTTTGCACCTTGAAGCTGGTCAAAGGGATCCTCGATCATTGGCAAGGAGCAACGGTTTTTAGCTGTCAAGCTGTTTAACGCATAGTAGTCAACACACATGCGCAACCTTACATCCTTTTTGTTAAAAAATAGTATGGGAGCTCCGAATGGAGAACTGCTAGATTCAATCCATCCCTTGGCAAAAGCATTCGGCTATCTGTCGTTTGGCTTCTTCACACTCAGCAGGGCTGAGGCAATACATGGGCCAAAATGATGGCCTCGAGAGGGATGGTATGAACAACATTCTGTTCTGGCGGTAGGCCATCTGAGAGTGGGTCAAAAACATGAAAAAACTCTCCAAGGAGAGAACTGAAATCACTCGAGCATGACGGTGGATCGCCGTCATCGAACTTACGAAGTTGCATCAGGAACACATTGTGCCCTTTATGCAAGTATCGCTTCACTTGAAGGGCCGTAAGAACAGACCGTTCACTCTTGTGAGAGAGCTTTGAGCAATCCATAGGTAAAAACGTGATGGAATGCTTGCCTTTTTATACAGTGATAGTCTTTGTGACCCAACTCATGTTGGACTTGTGCTCGTTAAGTAAAGGATCACCCAGAGAAACGTAAAAAAATGTCAAGTCAATGAAAGTATAGTTGACGATTGTTGTGAGAGTTCCAAGCTTGAGCCTTGCTCGACATGTCCCGAGTACATCGACCTCACGGTTGTCACCGAAGGTGACTTTTCCCTCACAAGGCATGTATTTCAATCCTAGTTGTCACACACGAGAGGCACTAATGAACTCGTCATCAGTACATGTGTTAACTAGGACTTGCACGCATGTCCCAGCCAGATGACTTATGAATTGCATTGATATCTTGGCATGCGAGGAGCGTGTGAAAAGCTCATTATAGGCTTGGCCTGCAAGTGGTACACAGGAAAGTGCTCTGTGCTATGACGTAGCTCAATAGAGTCATCCACTTGCTCCCACATGTGGTGTCCTTTGTTTACATCACGCAAGAGTTGCCATTCATTCAAAATTTCTTTCTTGAGACCAGCAAAGATTGGAAATGTAACAGTCACTTGGGTGAGCGAGTTCATCTTGTGGGCTACATTTGCCAACTCAAGCACTTTTTGTGCTCCCTGTCATATGGTTACGATCAAGCAAGTGCTTTTTTGCAAGCATTCATCATCGATGAGATACAATAGTGGACAACGGCGAGAGAGATACACAGAGTCATTGCTCATGGAGGAGCAGAAAACATCAGAAAAGCCCTACTAAGGCATTCCAACTGTTTTATATCATCATCCTTGAACATGAAAGCACGTTCAACATCAAAGGATCTCTTAGCCATAGTCCCTAGTGGTTATCCACTACCGGCCACTAGGGGATTCAAAAACCCTTCCCACAGCTTGCTGGTCCACAACCACCATTGATGCCCTTGGCATTTTGGTGGTTTCTTTGTCAATTATCCTACTTGTCTTCACCTTATTTATTCATCTTTCCACCAGCACAATCATTCTGGCCCTTGCGGCATTCAGATGCATAGTGGTATGGGATCCCTTATACTCAGTTCTTCACCGATGAGAGTCAGGCTCTGTCAAGGCAAGCTAGCCCAATGGCGTCCCAAGCTCATTGCTTGATGTTATGGAACTCAAGAAAAAGCTCCATGCGTGGATTGCAAGTGGCCAAGTCCATGAGCTTGGATAAGCCAAACTTGGAATGATCACTCAGGAGCTTTAGAGCCTTTGAGATCTCAGCGTCCAATGCTGCATCATCATCCTTAGGGTGTTTCTAGCTTATCACTTTCTCAACCTGATGAAGACGGCGAGAGTCACTCGGGCCCATTGACCGATCATTATGGGTGTCACCCGTTAGGCTGTGAGTATCATCATGTGATGGGTGGTTACCTTTGCGACCCTGGGATGGGTGGGCGGGATTAGGCTTGTCGGCCATCCCACCAGCCACCAACGTACCCATGATGTTCAGCATGCTGTTGAATACATCAGGACAAACATGCTGCTTGAGGGCAAGCACACTCTTGGTGAGTTGGTTATGCTCAAGAGAATCAAGTAAATGCCCGTAAGCCTTGGCATCTTGCAAAAGGTTTAGTGCATCAGCGATGTTCGTTGGATCCTTTTGCAAATACTGGCCTGCCTTAGACACGATGGTCATGTTGGCGGTCGTAGCACTAGTCTGTGCTCTTCTAGGTGTTCCTTGCTCCAAGAAATCCAAGGGACCATCCCGGGATTGTGGGACTGGTGCACGTGCCGAGGTAGGCAACGTGTTTCTCCCGTCACCACCTACTGGAATGCCATCCGGGTCAGCGCCGCGGGATATATGACCAGCAGGTAGCTTAGGGCCACCGTTCCCCTTTGCTAGGACCGAAGCCCTAACACCTCCCACCGTGCAAAATTCATGGATTTTGAGGTCTACAAGGTGGTTGATCGCAGCCAAGGTGGCAGAGGGAATGCCCTTGAGATGATCATTGGCCTCTTCATCTTGGGCCTACAAGGAGAGCCGGTTGTCATCTGCTCCAACATCATCGTCTTCACCCTCTGCGACAACGGGTTTTGCGTCCACCACGTTTGCTACGCCGGCAGCGCTGGCAAGGCCCTCGGCCTTTTTGCCAATGCATGGAGTTGACGATGCCTCCTTGGCTTCCTCATTTCTCTTCATGATTTCCTTAGCGGCAGGGCTCCCACCTGACGTCATCTTTGCGAAAGCGGCGGATGCGGCGTGACCGGTACCCGTCCTACAAGCGCTCTTTGACGGTGACATCATGCGGGGAGCATGATTCCCGGATGCTCTTAGGCCATTCTCCTTTGCTGGAGTTTTTGGAGGGCCTCCTCCTACCACGGACATGGGGAGACCACCTTCCACCATGACTGGTGAGGAGGGTTGAAGGGAGGCAAGGGAAGGGAGGGGGGGACAACAGTTAATTGAGAGTGTGGTGGTAAGTGAAAATAGATGTACCAGTAACCTGTCTCAGTTATTTCAAGCACTCTTGGCTAAGGTAAGCGGGATGAAATGGTTTCCCACAATTTCCATGCCCTTTACAAGGAAAAGTGCCGAAATGCCTCTCCTATTAACCTTACACTCATGAAATGAAGTTCAAAGTAAGAGGAAAGCATGAAATCATGGCCAAAAAATCTGGAAAAAAGTTGGCAGCATTTCCCCTGCAATTTGGACAAAAAAATATATAGGCTGAACTAGGAAGAAACAACCTGTTTTTGGAGGTTTTGGTCCCTAGGCCATAACAGTCAGCACTGATGTTGAAAATTAGCGACTGATGGCATTTTGGAAAGTTCCTCTTTTTTTTTCTTTCAACGGTATGCTGCATGCAGCATTTGGAAAGTCTGCTGCCTGCAGAGCCTCTTCAAAATCAGGGTATGTTTCTGAGGAAACTGGCCTGCTACGGCAGTTCTGTAACTCGAGAGCAAGGCAGAATATTGGCAGCTTGGTAAACGACAAGACCAAGATTCAAGAGACACAGGCAAGGTGTTTAAATTGGATCCCATGGATTGGATTTTTTTTTTTTATTGGCTGTTGCACCAACCACACCAGATCCCATGTTGCCACAACCACATCTCTGAATGCCCTATATGTGGTCCTAATAGCAACCACGGAGGGCAGAGCGGCTGTATCGAGAGCGACATCAGTTGCACTTGTAGGATTCAGGCTACTTTGACAAGGAGGCCTGTACCCGCCCTCATGTTGACTTGATGCGGAGGAACTCCCCCAGCAGAATCACTACTGAAAATGCTACGGATGGACTGACAGCGGGATCACCCCTCATTGTCACGTCAGTTATGGGTGGACGAGTCGCAGCAGAGAAACATGTAACCGCCTTCAATATTAGTGAGGCAAAACCCATGGCAGAACCCGCAAAGTCATTGGTTGTGTTTGGAACAAAGTCACGATGGTGATTGTTGATCAAGGAACCTGGGCCAATTTGGGAGTTGTGAGGAACTGACAACAGCAAGCACTACGTTGGTGCTACACTTTTGTCAATGCGGAACTATTACAGCGAAATCGAGCACACTTTGTTTTTTCGTTGACACATCTCTTTTTGCCAGTGTTTCCTCATGAATCATACCATGTTCAATCTTAGCCTTACTCCCACTTCTCCCTACATCTTTCCTCTTCTGAAATCTAAAACAGGAGGCTCTCCCTCCCTTGCCCCATCCTCTTATCCGGAGCACAGCCTAGAGTACCCGTGCCTGGTCACAAGGCCTTGTCACAAAAGCCATAGGCAAAATATTACCTTTTTTTATTTTTATTCATAAGAAGTGAGCTTGCGGAGCATAGGTGGGAAGAGGCAGGCTGAAACAGCTCAATGCACGGGAGTGCGGCAGAGTGATGTCATGAAAGAGACACCTCAAGAAGCAAGAAGTTAGTCGAAGAATGGGATCAAGATGGAGGCCAGAAGAAGGCAGAAGGTAGAGTACCAGGGTACAGGATAGGACACAACGACAAGATGCGGGAGGCCAACATGGACGCCTGCCAGTGCTGAGCAGGGCAGTGGAGTCACATCAGCGAGCTTGTGAGAGAATGGTGAAGGACAAGCGAGCAAGGGATGGCAAAGCAAGGACATAACAGCGAGGTTAATGGAATCAAAGACAAATAGGATCAATAGAATTACTCTACGTTATACTAGGAGGGAATGAACATCCTTCGTATCTACATCGTATTAGAAAATTATTTACACCGGTAGCTTCTTTCCGCTAGCCAGACGTTAAGACGGGGTCACTGTTACTAGGCATAGTTCGGCCCTTGGCTAACAGTCGCGGACCGAAGGTTCAACACCGAGAAGGTTCAGTGGAGGATCTGGAATTCATCGAGCACTCGGATCACCCAAGAGGTTTTACTGTGAGAGACGTTTTGGATCATGTTTACAACAAGCCTTTTGTCGAGTGCTCTATTGGAATGCATGAAATGCTTCTACATGTCTCCACTTTGTGGGTCTTGTCCACTCGACGGAGGGAGATTATGGTCTATTTGTGGAGACTCCGGTTCCACACTGTTGCTACAAGTGTGTGGCACAATTTTTTGACAAGTGACACTCTGTGGATGATTTTATGGTATTGACCATGGACGGTGCTTACGAGACATTCCCTTATGTCCCAAAGGGTTGCTACGACTGCTCTTGATGGACATCGAGGCTTTTCATACTCCTTTTAGGAGAAGGGAAAGCTGAATCCCTCTGATGAATGATTGTTTTGTCTTGAGTTGCACCGCTCCATACCAAGAAATTGATCGTCTTCAGGGACAACTTTCCAGGCAAGTGCTTGAGCTGCCATGTTGCTCTGCTTTGTACTTTGTGGCAACTAGTGGTGAGCGGTTACCAGTGAGGTGGGAGTACAGCGTCGAGGCCATGATTGCTGCCGCATATGATGGGTGATGTGAGATTGTGGAGGGCGCTGCCATGACACCGCTCACATAGGGGGTTTTGCAACATATAGTCCTCTGTATCTGTGTGAGAGGGTGGAAGAGTAGGGAAATTATGAAGGGCTTAGTCCAAAGGCTAGAACAGTTTATTCTAAAAATTATCTCGAGCCCAACAAGAAGGGAGATGGACAGTATCTGGTTCCAGTGAAGTTGACCGAATCTTTGTTGATTAGCTCCAGATGCTGATGCTGATGATGGTGATGATGAATGAGAGGAGTGTGCATATGGTCAGAACCACATGCAGGAGCAGAATGAAGCAGTAGTGAATGCTGAAGGGAGTGGATGCAGCAGTGAACCACATATGTGATTTTGGTATGGAGAAAAAAATTGCAAGGGGAAGGAAGATGCCAATGCATCACAAGAGAATTGTTTCCGTTCTTGTTGCAGGTCACTATGAATGCGGGCATTGACACGTGAGGATAAGAAGTGTTGAGATGTTGATTTACTACTTGCCAAATAATGATTACAACATTTCTAAAGTAGTGAGTGCACGGGCAGAACCAGAAGCATTGGTTGAGTTTGATGGCGTTAGTTTAGGTCACTACAAATGCGGGAAGTGACACATACCGATCCTTACGGCTGAGCTTGATGATGAAAGAAGAAACACTCGTTTCTGGCTGAACTGGGCACATGGAAAGAACCACATATGCTAATTGCTTTTTATTACATGGACCCAGGTCACTGTGAATACAAGAAGTGACACGTGCAGATCCTGAGGACTACGCTGATTGATGCCAACTGTTTTGCTGACTTCTGATTAGAGTGGGTGCAGAGACAAACCACATGGGCTGAGTTGACGATGAAGAATAACGATGAAGATACTTTTGATGATGTTAATGAAGAAAATAAAGCTTACATAGATAATGATGAAGATGGAGTGCTCTGAGGAGGAGGAGGCGGTGCAAGATGGCAACATGAGATAACGATGCAGAAAGAAGACAAAAGGCAGATAGATGTTGATGGCAAAGCAAATGGAGCATTATGGAGCTGATGTAATGGCTGTAGTAGGGACAAAGAGTGCTCCAAGGGGTGGCGACGACAGAGAGATGACCTTTCAACGAGGGGGGAGTTGGTGGCTACAAAGGAGAAGCAGCGAGATTTAAAATGTACAAAAGAAGACTAGATGATAAAAATGCATGCACATATGTGAAAGCGAGAAGAATTTGAGGGAATCGGTAGGAATCGTTCATTGAAGCTTCGGCACAGGATGGCTTGGTTACTGTTATGAACTGTCAATAATTGAGGTGGCCAGATGTCACCACGGGACTTGATCTTGGATGCTGAATGTGGCAAGACAACGTTTGTTGTTGAGGCTTGATGAGAAATGCGAGATGACAATACTTATGTCAATTGCAAGTCAAAAAGGCAAGAGGAAAGCCAAGCAAATTAGAGAACCGGAGAACGCAACCACCATGTGCATTTGGCTTGGGCACAGGGTAGATAAGCGACCACCAATGTAAATTACGGATGAGGAACTGGAGGCATGACAAAAGAGCTGGCGTAGGTGGTAGGGACGGTGGTAGGAGGCGTAAGGGGATGTTTAAATGGTCGGAGGCGGCGATGAAGGTGAACTACATCATGACCTGGTTAGGCAACACTAGGTTATGTTTCCTGAATTTCTGATACAATGTCATGAGAAGTAAATGTATGGAACATAGGTAGGCAAATGCAAGAAGAAATGTGCCATGTACGAGAGTGCAATCAAGCGATGAAAGGAAAGAGGAAATTGCAAGAGCATGAAGTTAGCCGGGAAACTGAAGCACCTGGAAGACAAATAGAAGGTAAATCAATAAAGTGTGGTGTAGGTAGGATACATTGAGGGGATACAAAAGGCACATGTGATGCCTTGTAGTGTTGAGCAAAGGAGCAGAGCGATGGAGCGAAGAGCTTTCAAGAGAATGGTGAAGGATGATGGAGTAAGAAATGGTAGAGCAGGGACATGGTGACAAGGGCCACGGAACCAAAGGGGAACATGATGGATAGAACTGTAGAGGGTCAAACTAAAAGAGGATGAAAATCCTCCGTACATACGTCAGAGAAGGAAAAATCTTACAGCAATGGCTTCATTCCACTAGCTGGAAGCATTGAGATGTGGCTGTTGTTGTTATGGATGCCTTGATTCTAGGCTAACGGTCGTGGATAGAAGATCCAATGTCGAGGAGGTCCAGTAGAGGACCAATATCTACTAAGCAACCGAGAGGCCTTATTACGAGAGAAATTGTTGAAGTCATACATCTTAATGTCCCATCTTTGGTTTCATAACTTAGTCTGTTTGCTTTTATTGTTCTCTCTTCTTCTTAGGCTTTGTATCCACCCTTTTACTCCTCCTAAACTCCAATATTCTTGACACTAAGGCCGTTGGAGGAGGAATAACACCCTGGCTCACACGTTATAGACCGCAGCCAGTTCCACCACTGAGTTTCTACATTTCCATGATGCAAAGATTCAATTGCGTAACTTCTCAAGACCACACTGCTGGACCATTATACTGCATTGGCTCAAAACAATCCCACAGCCAGCCACTCCAGTCTGTCCATATCACTTTCTCCTCGCACACAAGCATCTTCCTGCGCGTCAATTGCATATATGGGTGTAGGATTAGAGAAGTCATGACAGCAAGAGCTAGAGAAGTACCAACAGTGGAAGCTACAACAACAGTGTCAATAGTAGTAGTGGCAACAATAGTTATAGAAGATTCAGGTGCAAGTGCCTGTCACTTTATTGCGATGGGAGAAGCAGCACAAGTATGCCAAGAGTCAGATACATGGAGTTTTGTTCCTCTCCATCGTGTCACCGGTATACATTATCAGCATTGCACACCTACTGCATTGTACTAGCCCGGAAAAAGAAGTGTGGTTAATTGTGGCCATTTTGTACACTGTAAAATGGGTACATAGTTTGCATGATGGTGTGCAAACGTTACATGAGGGGGTGGTGTGCATGTGGTGAGTGTATGGTAGATTGTATGGTGATATAGGTGGCAAATGAAAACTATAATACAATATTTTGTTTAGATGTGTAAGTGGACGTGGGAGGAGGGAGGGGGTGTCTATATGGTGTGTGTATATAAGGAGAGTATGGGGAGATGGGTGGAGAATGCAAACAAATATGAAGTATCATGTTTCACGAATGTAGGTAGAGGTGGAGGAGACTGGGTGGGGAGGGGAGGAGTGTATGTAGTGAGTGTATGGATAGGGGTATGGGGATATCGATGGCAAATTAACACTGGTGTATAACGTTGTGAGTTAGACATGTAAGTGGATGTGGAGGGGGAGTTGTGTAAGTGGTGAATGTATGGAGGGAGNGAAGTATCATGTTTCACGAATGTAGGTAGAGGTGGAGGAGACTGGGTGGGGAGGGGAGGAGTGTATGTAGTGAGTGTATGGATAAGGGTATGGGGATATCGATGGCAAATTAACACTGGTGTATAACGTTGTGAGTTAGACATGTAAGTGGATGTGGAGGGGGAGTTGTGTAAGTGGTGAATGTATGGAGGGAGTATATGGAGAGATGGATGGAAAATGTACACAAGTGTATAATGAAAAGGGTTGCGAACGTAAGTGGAGGTGGAGGAGAATGGGTGGGGAGGAGAGGGGATGTATGTAATGAGTGTATAGGGAAGTGTATGGGGATATTGTTGAATATTGAATACTAGTGTATACTTTTATGAGCTAAATATGTATATGGATGAAGGATGGAAGGAGGGAAGAAGGTTGTGTGCATGGTGAGTATGTACAAGGAGTGTATGGAGAGATGGATGGAAATTTTACACAAGTAAACAATGTCATGAGAGGGAAGGACGGGGTATGCGTGGTGAGTGTATGGAGAAGAACATAGGGATATGAGTGGCCAATGGACATTAGTATACGATTCAATGTGTTTGATGTGCAAGTGGATGTGGAGGGGTGTGTGTATATGATGAGTGTATGGGGGAGTGTATGGAGAGATGGGTGGAAAATATACACAAGTGTACATTGTCACGGTTCACAAGTATAAGTGGAGGTAGAGGAGGCTGGGTGGGAAGGGGAGGTTGTATTTGGTGATTTTTTAGGGTGTTGACTTTTCGTGCAACTTCCTGGTTGTATTTGGTGTAATGTTCCGTCACGTCGTAGCGTTATATGTATCTTGTAGGTGGGATATCTATCTTTCCTGATATCTGCCTTTATCTGTGGTGTATGATATCCACTTGCACATCCAACTCACAACATTGTACACTAATGGTCACTTACCACCCATATCCCCATACACTCCCCTATACACTCACCACATACACTCCTCCTCACCCAACATCCTCCACCTCCACTTACATTCGTTATCCGTGATATTGTATACTTGTGTAAATGTTCCACCCATCTCCCTATGCGCTCCCCTGATAGACTCACCATATATACTGTCAGAAGAATGCAGGCATGAGAATGGCAGAGGCAGAAGCAGGCAGAAGCATCGGAACATGCATGAATACGTCAGCAGGGTGACAGAAGCGAGAGCGGTCCCGATGAGTTAGAAGCAGGCAGTTGAGAGAGGTGAACGAGTCAGGAATGCGAGGTAGACAAGCTGCTGAACGAGTCTGAGAGCAAGATGAGTGATGGCTGGCTGAGCAAAGAAGCGAGAGTGACGGAGCGAAGGACTGAGATGTGTGAGAGCCTGGCGAAGGGTAAGGTGCGAGCAGAGCGAAGACACGGCGGCGAAGCCGCGGAACCAAGGGGGGAACAGAGTGGGCAGAACTGTTATGGTTAACTCGAGGGAATGAACATCCTCGGTATATATGGACAGAACAGGACAAAAGTATGTGCAACGGCTTCTTTTCCACTAGCCGGACGTGGGTGACATAAATCACTTTATTAGAGGATCTCTTGACCTTTCAGCTCCAACGGGCAGTCTTGAGAGTTGTTGGTCAAGTTGGTTCGGCAGAAGTCCTGAACCGTTATTGGGAACTCGGAGATTCTCTGAGAGACTTGCCTTGTCAGATTCTCTTTTCCAACACCCCCCGTGAATCTGACAAGGTTGGAGAAGGGTGACCTCTTTTGTCAGTGGTAGTATACGTCTTCCCACATAGGAGAACGTTCCACTCCACAGTGTAGCAGAAGGTTGTTCCACATTTTCCCGAGGTCAGAAGGAAATTCATCAACCAGCTGATGAAGGTTTCGTCCAAGGACTTGTTTGAGTCCTTCCCTGATTTCCTGGTCAATCTGCTCCTGGTAGCGACGGAGAGTTTCGTCGGACACCGTTGGTCCCAGGTAGATCAGATTCCCAAGTAGGGCATCGGTGATTCTGTAGCCATGTAGGAGTTCGGGGTACAGGACCTTGTACACCTGACTTGCCCACGCTTGTGCCGTAGACGGGCGAGAGGTGTGGCGCAGAACATGCACTATTCCAGTGAGGTCTGGAAAATTGTCATTGTTCCGACACGTGGTTGCAACCCATTGTTTCCTCCAGGCTTGTTGCAGGATACGATGCCAAAGTTCAGGGATAGAGTTGGTTTTCAGTTGGTGATGACGGTAAGAAGAATGGAATCGCTCCCGAAGCAGACGGTAGACGTTGAAGAAGGCGTCGTCGTAGTCTGGGATGGGGCGATATGGCGAGCGAAGATGTTCACATTGTCCAGTGAGAAGCTGCGCCATATTATATTGGTTGATGGAGGTTCTTCGTGCCAGGGTAAGTACCTGGTCTTCCCAGTCAATGATGTTGCTTCCATCTTCCTTGAGTACGCCACATGCCTCCCAGGAGAGGGCCATGTGGAGAAGTAGGAGAAGGGATAAGGGAAGGATGAGTTGAGGAAAGGAGGGAGACTGTTGCTGAGAGGAAGGTACTGAGGTAGTGATAGATGGGCTGAGAGATGGAATCACATCTGCTGCGAGGCTGTTGGTATGATGAAATCTCATACGCTGCTAATGTGTTTGGCGTCGGCTCGGGTCGTCACGGAACGGGTGATGCGACTGGGAAGATCCTTGTGCCGAGGGGGAGATGATGCTGAAAGCGGAGGAATGATTGATGATTGAGTGGGCGCAGGGGTGAAACCACGTGCGCTGCTGATATAGGGGGATAGAATGCGGCAAGGGGAAGGTAGGTGCCAACGCGCCGCGAGAAATCTGCTGCCGGCGTGGGTGCAGGCTGCTGTGAAGCAAGTAGCTGGCTCGTGCAGGTCCTTGTGCTGGCACAGATGCTGATGATGATTACTGATGAGAAAGACGGAGGTTGATGATGTCTGAGTGGACGCAGGGGCGAGCCGCGTGCACTGCAGGAAGTTTCGGCGTGGGCGCAGGTCGTCGCGGAACGGGCGATGCGATTGGGCGGATCCTTGTGCCGAGCGGAAAGCGACGCGGAGGAACGCGGAGGCGGCTGATGACTGAGTGGGCGCAGGGGCAAAACCACGTGCGCTGCAGGAGGGTTTGGCATGGGTGCAGGTCGTCGCGTAACAGGTGATGCGACCGGACAGATCCGTGCACCGAGCGGAAAGCGATGCGGAGGCGGAGGAATACGCAGGCGACTGATTGCTGAGTGGGCACAGGGGCAAAACCACGTGCGCTGCGGAAGTTTTCGGCGTGGGCGCAGGTCGTCGCGGAACGGGCGATACGACCGGGCGGATCCTTGTGCCAAGCAAAAAGTGATGCGGAAGCGGAGGAATGAGGAGGCAATTGATGAATGAGTGGGCGCAGGGGCTGAACCACGTGCACTGCAGATGCTGATGAGGAAGATGGGTGCGAAGGCAATGCAAGCAATGCTGATGGCAAAGAGGAGGGAGCAGACGGAGATGAGATGAGACAGGAGGCTGATAGGGCTGAGGAGGCTGGACCACGATGATGAGGAGGACTGATGGCAGAATGAAGGCTGATGACGATGCTGGAGAAGGAGAGTGGGAAGATGGGAGGCGGTCCGGCAGAGAGGAAGGGCGAGAAAACCACTTCCTCTGCTTTCAGGAGAGTGACGGCTTATTCTCCAGTTGGCCCTCGGCGGGCAGGAAGACTGGTGGTGTCCGATATTCTGATAGCTAGAGGAAGTTAGTTGCAGTAGAGCAGGTCATGCGGCGAGCAGAGACACTGGTCTGCTGATGTCAGGAGAGTGACGGCTTGTTCCCCAGTTGGCTCGCAATGGGAGCAGGAAGACTGGTGGTGTCCGATATCCTGACGGTGGTAGTTTGACAGCTGCTGCTGATGAAGCGAGAGGGCGATGCGAGGAAGCGGCTCAAGCTAAGGGATACAGGTAGGCTGAAGCTGATAGAGCAGAGGAAGCAGATGAGGTGGATGAGCAAGAGGAGAAGGGCGGAGGTGTTTGTGGTGGCTGAGGAGATGACAGGTAGTGGATGGCGAACGGCGGGAGGCTTCCAGGAAGTTGATGACAGGCGGCGGCTCGGGAGCTACTTGCGGCTGTTGTAGACGACGAATCATCAATCGTTGGCCACGGGCACGGAGATGGACGCAGGGCTTTCTCAGGATGACACGACGTTGTTTCAACGCGAGGAACAACCAAGTGATGTTGCTGATGTCAGCAGCTGACGAAGTAGAGAGGTGCAAAGTGGCGGTAGCGGAGGTAGCAGAATGCAAATCAAGTTAGTGAGGCAAAGATGGCAGTAGAGCGATAATGAGGTCCCGGGGCACCAGGTGATGTTACCTGATGCTCTGATACCATGTCAGAAGAATGCAGGCATGAGAATGGCAGAGGCAGAAGTAGGCAGAAGCATCGGAACATGCATGAATACGTCAGCAAGGTGATGCAAGCGAGAGCAGTCCCAAGGAGTTAGAAGCAGGCGGTTGAGAGAGGTGAACGAGTCAGGAATGCGAGGTAGACAAGCTGCTGAACGAGTCTGAGAGCAAGATGAGTGATGGCTGGCTGAGTGAAGAAGCGAGAGTGACGGAGCGAAGGACTGAGATGTGTGAGAGGCTGGCGAAGGGTAAGGTGCGAGTAGAGCGAACCAAGTGGGGAACAGAGTGGGCAGATCTGTTCTGGTTAACTCGAGGGAATGAACATCCTCGGTATATGGACAGAACAGGACAAAAGTATGTGCAACGGCTTCTTTTCCACTAGCCGGACGCGGGTGACATAAATCACTTTATTAGAGGATCTCTTGACCGTTCAACTCCAATGGGCAGTCTTGAGAGCTGTTGGTCAAGTTGGTTCGGTAGAAGTCCTGAACCGTTGTTGGGAACTCGGAGATTCTCCGAGAGACTTGCCTTGTCAGATTCTCTTTTCCAACATATACACCCCTCTTCACTCCATATCTACTTGCACATCTAACTCACAGCATTGTAAACTTGTCTTCATTTACCACCCATATTCCCATACACTCTCCCATACACTCACCAAATGCATACTAATCCCCTGCCTCCTCAACCTCCACTTGCATTTATAAACCATGACATTGTATGATTGTATACATTCCCTAAGAATCACCCTATACACTCCCCCCATGCACTCATACAACGTCATGGTGAAGTAATGTGGTTGTATAGGATGATGAATATCCACGCAACTTCCTGGTGAAGTAATGTGGTTTTTGAAAAGGTGCGATGTTATATCATGTCAAAGAGATATGTGTGTAGTCTGTGTACATGCTATATGTGTTTTTCCTATGAGTTGTATTTCTTTAAGGTACATGTGTCTATTGAACAATGGGTGTAGATTTGGAGGGTGATAGTTCATAAATGTGAAACAAATTTCTCAGTCATATCTAGCTTGATCACACAAAAAAGGCATCCTGTCGAGATCTTTGAGTCAACAACTTCCTTGTACACAAAATTGGTGGGATTTAAGGTTGAGGAGTTTGAATCATACACATGGAAAACCATGGAAGGAATCCCATTCCATTGTATGAGCAAGTAGAAGACTACTGATGTAACACATTCTACTACAATATCTTACAGACTCACTGTCCATGTCACAATTCTAGGAGGTATACTTGTACTATACATAGGTTTTGCAGTAGTGCATGTGCAAAGGTCGTGGCTCATAGATCAGGTCTGGTGCTAATCCTGCATGTCCAGATCTTGCTCAGAAGGTGTGGTTACATTCCGTTCTCTCTCTCTCTCTCTCTCTCTCTCTCTCTCTCTCTCTCTCTCTCTCACACACACACACACACACACACACACACACATACCCACACACATACACACACACACGCACACATACACACACACACACACACACACACACACATACCCACACACATACACACACACACGCACACATACACACACACACACACACACACACACACATACCCACACACATACACACACACACGCACACATACACACACACACACACACACACACACACATACCCACACACATACACACACACACGCACACATACACACACACACACACACACACACACACATACCCACACACATACACACACACACGCACACATACACACACACACACACACACACACACACATACCCACACACATACACACACACACGCACACATACACACACACACACACACACACACACACACGCACACACACACACACACACACACACACACACACACACACACACACACACACACACACACACACACACACACACACACAGGAAAGTGTTGCCGAGATGACTCCTGGGTTGTGGACCTTGGTGCCATCAATCTTATGTCCTTTTAACTAAGTAACTTTGTCTTTATTTTTCCTGTTGATTCCATCATATTTGTTTTCACAGGGTCTGGTCAGCAAATGCGTGTACAGGGATTAGGGGCTGTTGGCTTTGATGGATCCATAGAACCTCTTTACTTCACTGACATTCCTTAGCTTTCTTTCCTCCAGCTAAGCCTTCTTCTTCTTCCAGCTTATGACTGCCTCGGGCTCACAGACAAGCATGCCGATGGTGTGTCCATCATTAAGAAAATGTTCTATTGTCTGTTCCATTGTGTCATATTTTGGAGTTTGCACCACTTCCCACATTACCTTGTTGTTTTCTCCGATACAACCTGCCCGTTTCCATGTGACTAGGATATTGTCTGTCGCAGAGCAATGGGTGTTGCACCGCAATATTTGTCACATGTATTCTGCAACTACCGAGTTACTGGTTTGCACCAAGCCTGCTTTTTTTCTTGGATGTAGCCGACCACCCTGTGTGAAGCAGCCTACCCTGAGTAAACATCTGCCAAGGCGGGCAGTTCAGCCTGTCAGGCCGTTAGCAGTAATCCACGGATGAAGGTTCTTAGGATGTCCGTTGTTGCAGATCCCGAGTTTGCTATCTTACCAGAGAATTTAGCATGCTCACAACACAACACAACTCTGGACAGTACGGGAGGTGTGATCCATCGCACAGGCATGCATGCAGATTTCCTCCCCTGATGATCTGCCGGACTCCACCTATATTGTTGAGACTTCTCCACTACCCTGACTCGCAGCAGGGGAAGAAAACTGTGCAAGGAGAAATGACTGTCCTATTTGAGTACAGGATTTGAAAAGTGGTCGTTTCACCCTTGGGGTGAAAGGATGTTAAGGTAGGAAAGACCTGTCATGTAAAGAAGAATCCATACATATGAATTGAGTGCCACAAAGTACTTATTGTGGCAAAAGTTTATTGCCAGGTGTTGGGATAGACTTGAACACCATGTTTGCACTAGTTGTCTTGATGGACATTGTGCATGTTCTCCTTAGACTTTACTGCACAATACGAATGTGTGGTCAATGGGATGGAAGTGAATAATTAATTCCTCCATGGGTGGTTTGACAACTAAATCTGCATGGTCCAACGGCCAGGTTTTGAAAATGGGATGCGCTGAGTTTGGTACCGGTGCAAAGCCTTGGACAGACGCAAGAATTCACCCTGATGTTGGTTCAGTGAGATCTGGTCAACATCGGGTTGAGAATTTGATAGGAGAAGTGATGCTTACCCTTCCTGATTTTTGAGTGAGTCGTCTGCTCCCTTTTATACCAATATTATAATATTTTATGACCTTGTTCTTGGGTCACCGTATATGGTTGTTCCCCAGAAGGTTAGAGACCTATTAGAGGCAAAAAACAACTTGGATTAGATTAGTGAGATTGAGTTCATCTTGGACGTGGATATGGCTTGGGATCAGAAGCATGAAAAGATTTGCATCCATGAAGGCACATACATCAAGACCTTGGGGAAGCTCTTTGCTGGCGTTTTGAATACTGTCCCATCAGCTTCTACCTCTCGATGACCAATGATGGACAGAGGCTTCTGAAGCCTGTTGATGTAGCCATCATAGGCAAGCCAGTGGACTTGACCTGCACCTTACCAATTCGCTCATGTTCTTGGTCACGAACACACCGCACAATAGTGTTTTTTCTTTGAACCTTCTCCCGCAGTTGATACAAATTCCACAAATTCTCTAGGTAGAGGCAGATGTGTTCATCTTAAGCTGTATGTTTCCAACACTACGTTCATGTTTTTCCAACACTATGTCATTGGCTTATGTTCTGGACCTACTCCTGAGTTCTGATGTCAGGTAGTACCAAGAATGACTGAGCGTAGAGAACTCAGTCACTCATGGTAAGATTGAAACATGTTATGTATTCCTGCTCATGAACATGATAATTTTGTTGAAGAGTGGGATTAAGGTTGTATCATATGGATCATACCAAAGGCCAAGTATGTTGCCCTTGGATTATGATCTTGCCACAAATTTTGGTTGCATCACTTGTTCCGATAGCTGCATGAGCCAGTCAAGTGTATTGTGTTGCACTGTAAACAAAAATACTAAAAATATTACTTCTGCATATGATGGTTTTTTATGCTTGTACATAACACATGGCTGTTGAGTACCACTTTGTGCAAGGGCTGTGCAGCAGCGACAGGTTGACGTGATGTGAATTGGGAAAAGTTTGCCAGCTTGCCAATTCTTTTCCTAAGGCGACATTTTGTGCCCACTTTGATTTTTGTTGGGGCTATCAACAGTCTCTCTTCTGTGCCTTCTTGATGCTGCATGAAATAGTCGGTCACAAAATGATCTGTGTAGCATATCCTGTGCATCACGTTTGTCTGTGCGTAAGCATGACTCCCACGAGGTTATGGGAGATTGATGTTGCATGTTTCTTGATAAACACAGATGGTTTACCCCCAAATATTGTTCATGCAAAAGAATGACCATGAATGTGTTGAGAATATTGCATGATCTGGAAAAATTCACTCAAGAGTCACCTTAGGAGACCTCTATCTCTGATGGAAAGTTGTGGTGGTTTGAGAGACGAAAACACCGAGTGTTGATCAAGACAAGCAAATACGGAAATGTCATCTGGTTGGATGGATTCAAAGTGATACATTGGATATTGTAGAATCTGAAAACATGATTTATAGGAAAACCATAATGTCCCATGCTAACATAATGCTGCCATTTTTTTCTGGATAGTAAACAGGGACGGCGTAGGAAATGGGAGGATCAGATTTAATACCACCCCATGTGTGAGGTGGGTACGTCTCATTGACCTCTTGGCCTATATCACTTTGTTTTCTCCAGAAAAGACGTGTGGTCTATTTTTACCTCTTCCATTGCTCACTACAGCTTGAATCGCTTGTTTCCTGTTGGACAAGTTGTATCTCACTCTCTCCTATCTTCCCTTACACCTGATTGCACAAGGTTCTATTGAGAGCGTGAGCCTAGATCTACAACTGTACAATATCACACATGCGGCAACCATCAACACCTTGAGAACTCATCTATTTTTTCATTTCTTTTGTTATCCGATCTTGAGGAGCCAGGGCTCATCAAATTACAATTACCACAAAATGTGTGGCTACTTGAGTGCTCCATTTTCTTGACTCATGGTGTTGCACTGTGTTCAACACAGAAATTGCAAATATGTTCGCCTGGAAATCACTTGCTGTGAAAGTACACGGTAGGCAGAGAATCAACATATAACCTCATACAAACAGCGGATCTATTACAGTTCTTCACCTCATCTCTGTGTTGTTATGTGAGCCTCAAGCCATCCTAGCGCCGGAGGCTGTGGGTGTCCACAACCTGCATGTTGGACTCTGATTTTGCTTGTGGGACTAGTGGGTAACCTTCTCGTGTATGTAAACATTTACGAGGACTCAGGTTGACTGCGTGTGATATCTAGCATTGCCTCAATGGTTAAGATTCTGAAACTTGACAGTCCGTGCTGGTGCCTCAAGAATACTAGAAACTTACCAAGTAGCCCTAATTTAATCGAGGCATCGTCACCTTTCTGCTTTCTTCAGTTGCCACCACCAGGGCAAATGAAAATCTGTTTTTCAGATTCCGAATTCCAGCATGGTTAAGAAATCATGAAAAAATGGGCCTGTCAACTCCACTGAAAAAGCAAGAATTTGGGCTTTGAATGATCATATGCTTCCTCCAAGGCCGTGCAGTAGCGGGGATTTGGAGGGAACATTGCCAAACACAGGTTGGCGATCATCCTCGTGCAAGTCACCAACCAATTAAGTTATGGATAACTGTCTTCTTTCATCTTGGACCACATTCACAAATATGTGTGACTTATTTTTTGGTTGGGGATTCTTGATCCTCATTCAGAAAAATAGATGATGATCACCACTGAATGATACCATGAATGTTTAAGGTTTGGTCTTGAGACTTCGGTCAAAAGAGGCGATGTCAACATGTTGATATTGCCTCTCTTAGGATGGCATGGAGGCACTAATACAGAATATTGATTTTCTGGGTCTTGACCAGTGAATACCTTTTATATGGCACACACAACTGATCCAAATCACCATTACATCTTCGTAGATACAAGAAGTGGCCCAATAGTTGTAAAAGCAAGCATAGAGTACACCGTGAAAGATTGTGGACAACAAGCCGCTTAGAAATCAGGATGGCTTGAAGCCCACAAAACATGTCCAGAATTTAAAAACATTTAAATAACATGTTCCAATAGTCCCAAGATAGTTAATTTTTTCCCCCAATCTTGGAAGGAATCATCAGAGGTCATGGTAGTTAGCCAAAATATCAACGACCGATCATCGTTCTTATTGGAAGATTATCGCACGGTGGGCCATGAATGCAACGGCATAACTTTCCATGCGTGGATTCCAGGGAGGTATAATCATTCCCTCCTTTCAGCCAGGGCATCCCGGCGCGTTATTGTATGGTACCCTGCTGTTCTGTGATATTTCAAACTCCTGCCAATTGAGAGCTTTCCAGAAACCTTGTCACGTTGTAAAACTTTGAGGACTTTATGGGGATGTCCATTATTCTCCTCTGGAGTAAGGTTTTACACCTGGATGGTTTTTTCAAAACCGATGAAGGCAAAGCCGTCAAGGTACAGTGGATTTATTTATAAAGAAGTATTTCTCATTCATACCAACAAATTTACCTGGTTGTCTGTGGGTCCAAGAGGTATGGTCATGAAACCAAAGTTGTTGTCTTTTTTATTTCCTGATTGGATGCACAGATCTGGTGATAACCGTTATGTAGGTCAAGTTTGGTGAAATCTCGCATTCCTCGGAGTTGGTCAAGAAGATTATCTGCTCACAGAAGAGGGTAGTGGCTCTCCATGAAAATTTTGTTCGGCCCTCAGCAGTCCACACATATTTACATGTTTCTCATCTTCCCCTTGACAAAGAGCACAAGAGATGTACCGGGTGATGTGGATGGACGGATGAAATTCTTCCCGAGCATCTCATCCAGCTATTGTTTCAATCCAAGAGGCTTGTGGTCACTCATCTGATAGGTCCCCTTGACCACTTGTCTGCTACCTAGCTGCAGGTTGTTTTGGTGATGGGTTTTGCATCATAGAGGTAACTATCAGGTCAGTTTGTGAGAAAATGCATCGTTGAACTCCTCGATGAGTGGTGAAAATCCTCGATTATGTCCAAAAACTCTGGCGGCTTGCATGCCAATGAGGCTGAAAAGTCTGTTGCATCAATTATCACAATTTGGCCATATTTTTTGGTTTCAACGTGGACTGGCCACACGCGAGCTTCTCTTTGTAGATACTTCTTGGCCCCGTTGAGTGATATGGACTTTGTATTTTTGTATTGTGGTTGGAACAAATCCCTCTACTACTTCCTCCTCTGTTGCTTTCCGTTATAACTGGTGCTTCGTGGACTGCTCAACTATAGGTGCCCTCTTTGCATGATGACCTGAACACTATCACAAATGCACAAACCCTTTTCTCTCCTCACATAGGGTCCCTGCAGACCCAACAAAGTCTATCCACCTTTACACACACAAGACAAAGGTCTGTCCCAAAACAGACCAAGGCCTATGCGTCAAGTGGCCTTCACATCTCATACACACCCAAAGTGCTAAATGGCTGTACGAATTCCTACATCCAGCCCGGTCACAATGGAAACAAACAGTTCTGGACACACAAAACCTGCCAAAACAGGGACACTTCGTCCTGTCGCACCCTGCCTTCATCAACCTTCGCTCCCTCAACATAAGAAACCGATGGCAACATGAACTTCAACTGCTTTCTTGCGACCAACCCAACCATTCTCCCTCCAAATATCACCTGGCCAGATATAGCACTCAAATACGTGGCCTAAAATAGACACCTCCTCAAAATGGACTCACAACCTTTTGATGTTCCTCCATGGGAACGTTTTCTCCTAACAAAAGGAATCCAAGTCCAGCACCTTTACCACAGAAACACTCTACTCCAGGCACTGGGCAAAGAACCTACACGAAGTGAACAAACGGTATTAGATGAAGTTCATCAGCATCACCCGCTATCTTGGGTCTCAATCGTGGCTAACCCTTCCCAACTATCTGATACCTACAAGTATACACCGTATGTCACACTTACCTCCCTCACAGTCCTTCCTATCAACATCATCTTCAGGCTCCAACAAGGTCCCCCTCCCCCATCCAAACCTGCACAACAACCGAGAAACTCTTTCGACATCCATGGGCGCAACCTCGCCCCCTACACAGTCCCAACAGCACACTGGTTTATACCCACGAATAATTTTTCTTCGGCACACCTCATGGACAAGGCGTTCTGAGCTATCAAATAAACAACCCGAATTAAACCCTCCAAAACATATACAAAATATTCCTTATGAATGACGGACCAACAGAATCTCACAAACCAAAATGGGAGGAAATGTACCCCACCACTAGTTTCCATTGGAAACAGGTTCATGAGACTGTTATGGATACACCCATCAAAGTTCGAACGCAGGATGTAATTATTCGAATTCTTTACAGATCCATCCAAGTTAATCACCAATATCATTTCCTTCCCCCACCATCTCCCCCCTCATGCCCCCGATGTGGCTCCGTAGAGACTATTGAACACTGCTTCATCCAATGCCCAATGCTACAACCAGTCATTAAAAGGCTATGCAACCTATTCACTGCCTTTTCCCCACAAACAACAACCACTCTTCCCAACATCCTTTTTGGCCCTACCACCGCTACTTGTCAACAGTTTCTATGGGAGATACGTTGTGCTACAATCATCCACTGTGTATGGCAAGAGCGGTGGATCCAATTCCAAATGAACCCTGCTCCAACACTCCTTGCTACCATTCCTCACACCATACAAGACAACCTCAACCATGCAATGCTCCGAATCCTCTGTCTTTCATCAAGAAGACGCAAATAAAAACAAATCCAACTCTTTCACACCGCAATTGCTAACGACCCTTTCTTGTGCATTTCACGGAGAGACAGGGCTGTCCCACCCATCCATCTCACTCCAACATTCTACCGCTAGTGGAAGAACCCCACACTATACTGCCTGTGAAAACTTTTGGGGGGCTGGGTTCAATCCCCGGACTTGTTTTGGTGTCTAGGTGACCCTCCTGTTCCCAATTGGTTATCACCACGGAACCCAAGAAAAAGGGACTGCTCAACTATAGGTTTTTTTAGCTCTGTGATTAATGCTGATGTAGACGATGCCGCTGCTCCACTCCACTTATGGATTGTGTCAATACAAGAAATCTTACTCAAAGATAATTTTGTGGTCGCTCATTGGGCAAGTTCTTTGTTCTACTACATCTTCTAGTTCCCCAATTTATAATTGGAGAGATTTGTGAAGTCAATAACTATGCATTTGTCAAGTAACAGTTTTTTCTTGAAGGATCCCTTGATATTTCTTCAAATCTAGATTCTACACCGATTTATTGTTGCTGAAGCTATGAGAGGCCCTCCCATGTAGTAACGCTGGTACCATTTCATGACATTTATAACTCCTCAATCACACTATAACATTTTCACAAATTGGACGTCCTCATCCTCCTTGTCTGAATTTGCGATCTTCGGAACCCTCGACTATGTTCTTCTAGACCGCTCAAATTGGTGACCAGTTCACGCAGATTGTTCCAACTGAATAGGAGCTTGGCTGTCTCCTCCTTCCCTCTGTTGTCTCTCCGGCTACGCAACCTTTTCTGTAATTTCTCCCCCTTTGGCCAGCTTTTGCTGCTTTCGACAGTTGAGCAAAACATGGCCCAGCTTCCCACAAGTCCAACACAGTCATTAATCCTGCAAATTCACAATTTTGGTCTCCATAAAAGTGGATGTATCTTTTGGTTGTAAACTCCCTCCATGATAAGAATTGTGGCTTTGGAGTCGCCGGCCGTTGCAATCCTTTCTAATTTCAAGGCGGCGTTGTTGATTATTGTTGTGATCATTCGTGGAAGGCCATTATGGATGCTAAATATAGGTTAATTATTATCCCAACAGGCATGGGAGTGTCAATCTCAAGAGGCATTGGCGAAGGGAAGGGGTTTGCGGAGGAGAGGGGATCTGTTCGTGGATGAACAACAGAGTCTTGGTGCCATGCCATACTATGCAAACCATGTCTCTACTATTTCCTGAGCCATATTGACAGTGTCATGAATTGCTTTGAACTGTCCATCCATTATTGAAGTCTTCACAGGGTTACTGCTGCTCGTCACCAGGTGTGCTCGCTCCTTACACCATTGTTGTCGTGAGGTATACAGTCTTGTGCCAGGCAGATATGCGCGGAAGCCTTGTGCATGGCTTTCCCATGGGATTGAATTCATTGGTCATCCCTCGGGAATTGCTGCTCTCTGATACCAAGTGTTACACTGGGCTTAACGTAGGTGGTGAAAGGGTAGAAGTTGTGGAGCATGAGATGATTGGGGAAAATGGAACACTTGACAAATTCTTAACTAGCAGTACGTGCTCTTTGATGAAAACTATCTGAATTTTCAAGCGCATACACACAAGTGTAAATACAAAATTAAGGTATACCTGGGGTATTGGATGTCCGATTCGAGCAATGTGTGGGATTCTTCTCGGTGAGGTGCTGCTTAGAGAAACTCTGTCAAGAAGCTGGGGAATCTTCAGAGTATGAAGGTGCTTTGTTGTAAATGTCCATTGCCATGGAGGAGTTGACCATGCATTTTAAAAGGATCAACACGGTTTGTAGTAGTTATTGGAATTCTTCTACACATTTGTTAAATGTTTTTGGAGCATTTTAAAACGCATAGCACCGGAGGTAAAGGAAATTGGCAAAAATTTCTACGTCCGATTGACGTAAAAATCCGAGTTGTGGACCATGAATGTGAGTACAGAAATGCTAACTCGTGAGGTTAGAGACTCGTGTATTTCAGAGATGTAACACTCTCCGTCTCCTCCTCCTCTGTTATCTTAATTCATAGTCCCACTTTTGTTCAGCAAGGCATCAAACTAGTGTAGGTCCTCTTTTTGTCTCGCACTTCTCACCCAGGTTCACTGCCACCTCCACCTCCGTCCCCGTTGGTTAAGAGTCTAGTCTCTAGACTCTCGTCACTCTGATCATCTTGTCTGGTTGTTGTACAAAGAATGGTGTCCACATCACATCATAATCATCTCCATTGTCATTCCCAACCAGCAAGTGAACCACATACATAACACTCTCCCATGACATGCAGTCGCAGCATTCACGTGCTACATCAAGCCAATGTCATCCAGAAAAGAGGCTAAAGGAGAAAAGATCACCTGAGGTCATAGGGGCATGCAAGACCAACAACATGAACATTGCACTTGAAGACGTTCATGCTGAGCGCCTTTGTGAAAAATCTAGCAAACTTAGATTGCATGTCCATCCAGACAACTCAAACCAAGCTAAAAACAATTAACTCAGGAACAAAATGGTGCTCAAAATTGATGTGCTTTGTGTGTAAATGGTGCATGCCATCATTTTTAGCAATACCTTTTGTGCTCTGATTTTCACAGCGTAAGGTGATACAACAAATGGGAAAATGCAAATTTTGTAGCAAGTGACACAACTAGGCAACCACACATGTGCTCGCACCAAGGCTTACATACTCACTTCGCTTGAGCTCATTGCCACACACTCTTGTTTGCGACCTTTTTCAGGAGACGACTGTATCCCCGATGACTGTGGTCCAGGAAGGTGTGGCCTGTGTGGCTACTTGCATCTCAGTCACAAGCCCAGCTACTCTCGGTGAAACCATCGACAATGAATCAGGGTTGTGCTCCTATGCCTGGATGGACAGAACCCACCGCAGTTAATGGTCTGTAGCCTCAATGTTTCACTCTCAAGGGCATCAAAATGACTAAGACAGGACGCTCACTGTAAAGGCTTCATCTGCACGAGTGGTGGTGACCAGACACATCAATGAACCAACAACATGCAGGTAGTCAGTTACATTCGCTGTCTTCCCCAGTTTAGAGACATCCAATGACTTCAACAGTGTTAGGCCCGCTAAAGTCATTGGCATAGAGGCCGAAGAGAATGCAGAGAGTACGGAGAAAAAGTGCTCCACCAAGCCACGAACGTACACTATCTTATGAACATGCGGTCCCTTTTAGCGGTCTTCCTCGAGCTTCATGCCAAAAACGAATGGAGCAGGTCCAAGATCCTTTTTTTTTTATGCTGACTGTAGGAGGCTCTAGATTTCCTAAATAACCAGACTGGGAGATGCAACTATAAATTCATCCACATACATAGTATTGGCCACAAGTGGGACAGATGGTGCAATGAGAAAAACGCAAGGTCGACTAAGCTTCTACGGAAGCCACCATTCTCATGCATGGAAGTTATCTCATTGTTCCAATAACGTGGTAACTGCTTGATGTTGCATGGAGACTTGCACAATCGCCACACCTTGTTGGTGCCATCAGTGAAACTGGGAGGCTGGATCATGTAGATCTCCCATCAAGCCTACCATGAAGGAAGGTATTATTCACGTCCATGTTCCCGGTCATGTTGAGCAACAAGATTGACGAGGGCTGGTGTAGTGGTGTAACAACCCACTGAGTCAAAGGTCCCATCAAATACTAGGGACCTGTGAGAATCTCTTTGCCTTGAGATGAGATTTAGAACACTCATACTTTGTTGTCTAGTTTTGAATTCCAGGAATAAATCCACTTAGTTTAGACCTATTTGCCAGTGGAAGATCGACAAGTTTGTATACACCGTGCTCAAATAGAGCCTTGAGTTGATCTTGTACGGCTAAATCCATAATGAAGATTCAATAAATTCACGAGCCTCGTAAACTTTCATGGTATCTAGAGGGACTGGGGAGAGACCAATAGTGGTAAAGCAATGAGTCACGTACCCAGAGACAGACATGCCAAGAGCGTGATGAGATTCCTGATCCACAAGTGCATATCCAAGAGCACAGCTAGGATGAACAACTAACAAGGAGGTGGAAAAATAAAAACAAACGAGGTGAGCCCAGGACCGCGGAGCTTGGGCTCACCAGATAACATCATTTGATGTAGAGCCATGAGACCATGTGAGGATGTGCCATGAGGGAAACTAGTAGACGTCTGACTCTGATAGTAAAGGGCTTGTATATGACCGCCCTGTACATAGGGAGAAACATAGGGGCATGTCAGGGAGGTGGAAGAGGGATTAGGGATTGCCTAATGCTAAAGAGGACAGAGCTGGTAACGAGGTGAAGGAAGAGGGATTAGGGATCGCCTAAGAGATGGAGGGTTTTGGTGGCATTAGAGATGGATTTTTATGCATAGGGCTTGCTCAAGAAGGAGGCAGCAGGGAGAGAAGGAGACGATTGACTGAGAAGATCTTTGATCGAAGACATGGGAGGCATGAATCGGGATAGGATTGACCATCGGGATCCAAGACTAGGGTATAACAGAAACAGATGGCATAGAGCATAAAATGGTTAGAAAAGAACCTCCTCCAAGCCGAGAGATTGGGGTAAGAGAGGAGGGAGACAGGAAGCGAGACAAATTGCATTCAACTACATCCAGAAAGAAATACAATTGTTTGCATTAGTGTGAGTTTTATGATTATGCTCCTCTTGTGAGCCTTACTTTACCTTGGCTCGGACATTTGTCTCACGAAATTCTCATCCTTCATCCTTTTTCTTTACATGCATACCAATGTATTACACCCACTAGGATGTAGGTGGTGAACATGTAAGATTTGCAAAAGGACGATGAGGGTTTATGGGACACTTAATTTCTCTGTATTGAATGGTAAGTACACTTTAATGACAAGTGAAAAAATGTCAAGCACTTATTGTACCATGGCAGTGCCACGCCGACCAGTCGAAGGAGCCACATGGTTGAAGCGGGGTCACCTGGGACTGTGGACGGTGAGACAGGATGGCTTGACAGTCGGAGACCCTCAAGCACCGTGGTTTTGGCCTAGTCCTTCAAGGATTCCGTTGAATCCGTAACACTTGTATACAGGTGCAAAAAAAGACGAGGCATGTGTGCGATCTTGGGTGCTCGAGTTGAGTGACGGATGGGACACTACGTCGTGAATGGTTGATCTGACAACCTGCACCGCACAGTTGGGGGATTTGAATGATACTAAGGTCCTTTAACACCTTGATAACTCAAAATAATAGTATCAAAATATTGATACAGTTCACGATAGCTCTGTCAATACTTTTGGAAAGTGGTCGAAACTTTCAGAACCCCTTGGAACAGAACACTGGAGGTCAAAGTAGTCGATGAATATTTCCATAGTCAATCCATATAAAAATCAAGAGATCGACGCACGGTGGGCTATGTCTACATATGAGATCCAGGGACTTGAGTAGGTTAGAGGCATCACAGTGCCTTACAGGGCATACGTGAATACGAACTGAAAAATATGTCAGTGTATTGATCAACAACTTGAAGATTCTTTGAGGAGTGCCAGCTATTGTACAACGTGTCTTAGTCTTGGCAATTATCGAGGTGGTTTGTTACTTTGCTTTCTCATCAGGTTCTAGGAATTTTATGAATAATAGTACTCTGGACCGTTATCTGTTTCCGCACATGGTGGTAGAGGCACATTTTCGCTAAGAAATCATGTACTTCAACTTTGATAGAATTTGAGTAGAACACTAGGTGAATAGCCATGCCGTCAAGTATGTTGAGCTTGGTGGGCGCATCTACTTTATGACAAAAAAACACAACCACTTACGTTTGAGGTGTATGCAATCCAATCCATGCAGCTTGACATTCGTCCAGTTGAGTAGGACGCTATTGTCAATGTGAAACTCGGTATCCGTGTAATGCTTGTCAGTTCCTCGATTTATTCCCGCTTGAGTATTTGTGAGCGTCTGGCTTGTCTTATACTAGATGCTACCAAATTATCACCGTCTGTTGATGTGCAGTATGTTGCTTGAACTAAGAACAACTAGTTATTTTGTCGTAAATCACCTCCAACAATAACTTCGCCATTGTTATGGAGCCTGCAAAGTTGCATGCAAGTTGGTATCTTGACCACCGAGTCAATGCTATGTGGATCACAAACAATTTTGTTCAGTTCTTCGAGGGCCTAATTGGATCGCTCAATCTACCCCTCAATCTGATGATAGAAGGTTGTAGTAGGATCGTGCTCCCATAGCGAGTCATTGCCTCACGCCATAATCTGCCAGTGTACCTTGCATCTCTGTTGTTGGTGATTGAGGAGGGAACACCACGTAGTTGGGTGGCGGTGTTGAACAACCGATTCACTATTCCCTCAAAGTTGACAGTTACCATAGACGAGGTGATGACGTCTTTACTAATCAGTCAACGACTCTGAGAATGGTGTCAAACCGCTTCAATGCGACGGAAAAACCCCTCACAAAGTCCATGGAGATGTTCGACCTTGGCTCCATTCGTACTAGTAGTGGTTGAAGCAAACCTAGGGGTTTGGTTTGTCTTGAATTATGACAGTGACACATGCCGTATGTCTTCCATTAGTTTGTGATGTCCGTTTACACCAAGAGTAATTCGAAAGTTTCTTGAGCGGAATTGTGCATTTGGACTAGTATTGTGGCATTCCTACAATAACAGACTTCCCTAGCATTAAAAAAAAAAAGCCCTTAATCCCAATTGAGGGTTTGCATGTCAGAAAAGAAGATGGAGAAGAGTCATTGCACGATTGCAGCCCCGCGAGAAAACGATGTCCCCATGATCGGCAAAGGCGAGCAATGACTGGAATTGCTCTCAGTTCTTTGTTTTTTAAGTCGGGAAATGTCATCATTAATCCTAAAAACGCAAGGCAAGGTATGTCTAAGGCCCAATTATCACCCCTTATCCACCTTTAATTCTCTATCCTTTTCTTCCCGAAATGAAAACTCCATTTTGGGGATTTTGGGTTTTTATTTTATGAAGGCGGATCCTGGCAAACGATGGAAAGGATGGATCTTCGAATTGGTGGTTCGCGTGTCAAAGTAAAATAGGAAAAAAGGGGTCATCACACGATTTAAATATCTGAGATCGTAGGGTGTTGCATAATCCTCTTGATATCCTTGATGAGTGAAGAATTTTCTAATCAGGCAAGGAAAGCGGACCAAAAATAATAAAATTTCCCCTTCAAATATTATTTTAGGATACTGTTGAAATTATTTCATATATAAGATAAAAGTATTTGGGCGCGTTAAAATTTATGAGAATTTTTTTACTTATAGATCTCATATTGTTCTGTCTTTAAGGCCGGGTCCAATAAGAGATTTTGAAGCTTGGGCTGCCTTGATGTTATCCTGCCAGTTTTTCCAAGGTTCACTCTCGACTTCCTGGCAGTTCAGTTGTTTTCGCAGTGGACCGTAGCGGACATTCGAATGCGCCTGTCCATCACGTGACTGGCGTCAGCGTGTTTGTCTCGAGCACAAAACGTCGCATGGCGTATCAATGGCTGGAGCGCGACATGAGATATATGAGCAATGTCGCCACTCACAAGGCGTGCCTGTGCCAGGTCGGCCAATGTTCGGCCGGAAGATCCGGAAAGCGGATTGCGGATGCTGGCCAGCGTGAGGGCAAGGAAGAAAATTGTTTTCTTCTCAGGTCCAGGAGGCGTCAGCAGGACGAGCCATTCGATCCGAAGCCGCGACTCGACCGTGTGGTGCTCCCGAGGTTACAAGACACCCTGTGGGCCCTAGAATCATCATCTGCCCTCTTTGCACATCAGCTGTGGTCCTCACGCCAACCTCAACCACACTGACCAGCAGCCATGGCCGCCCTTGCCTCCGCCGCCGTTTCCGCGCCCGCCTTCTTGGGCCAGACCGCCGAGCTGGCCACCAAGGTGGGCAATGCGGAGGCACGCGTGACCATGAGGAAGACAAAGGTGGCTGTGGACAGCCCCTTCTTCGGACCCGACCGCCCCAAGTTCCTGGGCCCCCTGTCCGGTGAGACCCCGTCCTACCTCACTGGCGAGTTCCCCGGCGACTACGGCTGGGACACCGCCGGCCTGTCCTCCAACCCTGAGACGTTTGCCAAGAACAGGGAGCTGGAGGTGATCCACGCCCGCTGGGCCATGCTCGGTGCCCTGGGCTGCATCTTCCCCGAGCTGCTGGCGAAGAATGGCGTGGAGTTCGGCGAGGCTGTGTGGTTCAAGGCCGGTGCCCAGATCTTCTCCGAGGGTGGCCTCGACTACCTCGGCAACCCCAGCCTGGTCCACGCACAGTCCATCCTGGCCATCTGGGCATGCCAGGTCATCCTGATGGGCGCCGTCGAGGGCTACCGGGTGGCTGGCGGCCCCCTCGGTGAGGTTGAGGACCCCCTGTACCCTGGCGGTGCCTTCGACCCCCTGGGCCTGGCTGACGACCCCGACACTGCTCTTGAGCTGAAGACCAAGGAGATCAAGAACGGCCGTCTCGCCATGTTCTCCATGTTCGGCTTCTTTGTGCAGGCCATCGTGACCGGAAAGGGCCCTCTCGAGAACCTGTTCGACCACTTGGCAGACCCCACTGCCAACAATGCCTGGGCCTACGCCACCAACTTCGTGCCCGGAGCGTAAAGAACGTTTTGTCACTGTACAGATTAGGTAGGCTGTTTAGGTAGGCAATAGTTTAATACAATTTTGCTCCCATTACCTTCGACCTGCGAGCTCATTGTCTCCTTGCTGTACGTGGCCAAAGGACGAACAGCCGAAATCACCACTTGTTATGACAGGGTGGCAGAGGAGAAAAGAATCTCCTCCTTTACAATGGAGCTTCCCTCGGGTACTACTTCTACAGTTTTTGGGTACTCTGTCTGGTGAGGATGGTTTGCCAGCTTCTACGGCCCTCTCTGGGACATTGGGGTTCAGGAACAAACACCGTGTCCTTCTGCACTTGGTGCATCTGGAGCTGCTGCCTCCCACCACCTGTATGGAAGCATCGTTGTAAGTGATGGGGCTGTGGATAGTTATCAACAGAGCTGAAACAGAGAACCCTGTGGCAGGAATCAAGATGCTTTTGTCCCACCAGTCTTCTGCTGCTGCTGCAGAGCTTGTCTGTGTCCCCAGATACTGACAAAGAGGCACAGAATAGTGCTTCTTTACATGACCTTGTAGAACTACCTGATTGCTGCCCACAACTTTGCACACCAGCTACATCTCCGTACAGTCACACTATGGATGTTTTCAGGTTAAAGTGATTTCACATGTTTCCAAATTTAGGTTACACCATTACCTTTGCCCGAGGACAGAAGTGTGTGTGCCCCGCACACACACTTCGCAAGTAAATTTCGATGTCACCGCATGGCCATGCAACGTCCTTCAATGGGTGGTCATACCACGTGAGCCTTACCCGGGCCGTGATCGGGAATCCATGGAAAACTCGACATCCACAGAAAGCACGACTTCCGCAGTCGTGCTTATAAGAGTACACCAACCTGGAAGTCACATAGGTTTACATAACAGTTTAGTTCAATACCAGGGCATCCGAACCCACCCTAAGTCACATCTCTGGCCTCTATGGTCCAGTTTTTTTGTGTATCAGACTTTCAAGCAGGAGGGTGAATGCACGGATGCGGCTGCATGATCTTCAGCTTGATGTACCAAAAAAAGATACCAATGCTTTGTTGCTTTATTTTTTCATGGAACGAACGAACTAATAGAACGTAAAACTAGTAGTGCTGTATGTTGCAAACAAATACGATCTTAGAAAATCCTGTCAGCCACATGGTATCAGCATTGTCTCGTCTATTGTCGACACACTATGACCTCTAGACTGGCTACCATGTCTTGCAGGAAGTTGTCATTTGTAACGCCGAATCGACGTGTTGATTGGTAGAAAAATCAATGGAACACACCAAAAGGGGAAGCAAGAGAGTTTTCAAGCGGTGACATTTTTGTTCGGGTGCAATGTCCCAAATCTTGCATGTTGCTCTGCTACCGTACTCTCAATAGCTGGTACACCGTGCCTCTGCATGTCTGCATGTCTACACTGTGACGCCCTGGGTGCTCATGTGTGCTTCACTTCATTGCATGGATAGCAGCTACCTAGGTGCCCCTATTGCCGAGATGCTTTTGGATTTTTCTGATAACCATTGTATGCACTGTTAAGTGATGTCTCAGCCTGGTATGTGGCAGCTGAATGCCCCGCGTAGTCGTTAGCACGTGTTTCTCATGGTGTAGTGTGCTAGCACGACAACGAGCTGGTGAATATTGCACGCCATGGATGTGGTAAGCTTTTGCGTTAGAATGGAGTGTCACAAGAAACAGATAACTTTTGGGGAGAGGGAGCGAGAGTCTAAGAAGCCAGTGAGAGCACACCCACACCGAGTAGCCGCTGGGGTGAGCATGCACCGCCACCCGAGGGTCGAGCCCGACCTCTCGGAATTAACCGATGGTGGCTTCTCACCAGTGTACGGTCAAAGACCGACACGGTGGCCCCCGAAGGATCAACACCCGGGATAAGATGCAGCTTCTCAAAAACACTCATAGGCAACCAAGCATGATGCATGGATCGGCAGTGAGAATGTACGAGCCCTACCATCTACCACATCCCGACATGATAGTCAAATATGAGCCATGCTTGTACCAGAGGGCACTGTTGGATAGCTTGATGACTACTTGATGAGCCTAGCGATAGCAGCAGCTGGAAGACCTAGCAGCAGGTTGGGGCAGCGACGTTGTTGATGCAGCGTGCGGGCTTCCACGCTCGTTCCTTAAGTCTGCTGCCCCCTCAGTCGGCTGCTCTAGAGTCGAAGTCTGGAAGCTCTGGGTTTGTTACTCAGAAACGCGCGCGCCAGTGTTAGCGCCAGAAATCAGCTGAAAACTGAAAGTAACTGATTAGGAATGAAGAATGAGCAACAATGGCAGACCCCTCCAAGTTCTAGCTCCCCCCACTAGTGTAGAACTTGTTACTCAGCTAACCAGCCAATCAGAAAATAATGCTAGACCTATTTTCTGGCAGGCAGGGTTTTCTCGGTGAGCCCTGCCAGACGCCCGACAGGCTAAAACCCGGGCGTCGTCCGTTTTGCCTGAAAACCGGACCATACCATAATACCGATGCTGGGAACGCAGTCGTGCGGTCAGAATCAGCTAGAAAAATAGCAACAAGGAAATATGGCCTCCGAACCCAGGCAGTGCCTACGACAGTCAATGATGCCAAACACGGCTACACAACAGGAGACATGGACCCTAGGCACCGCATGATGCTGCAGATGCAATGCCACAGCCAGACACAGCGCTAGGTGCATGCAGAAAGCATCTGTAGTGGCAGTGACCGCCGGCGGCCCGACCACCGAGGAGGCCTGCCGATGGAGCTGAGCGCATCGCCATAGGGAGGAGGCTCCAGCGACAGGTGAGTGGGCCTCAGCGTGCGTCGGCTCCACCGAGCGACACTCCAACGGCGTCAAGTCTCGCCGTCAGTCATCTGCACGCCGATGTACACAAGCCCGGAGGACACAACAGTGTATAATGAGAGATGCATGAAACCAACACTCCCCCATGACTCACAGGCGTAGTGCACATGTGCGGGCAGAGACACAGTCAACGACCAAACTCCCCCAGGCCAAGCAGAAATGCAAGCAGGGACATAGAGATTCACTCACGGACGCATGCCGACCGAACTTACAGCCTTCTTGAACGAGTTGCGGTTCAATGCCTTGGTCAAGAAGTCAGCCAACTGCCGTGCTTTCTCATTCCAGACGATGCTGATGCTGCCGTCATGCAACAACGAACGCACATAGTGCTACTCAACGTTGATGTGATTTGTGCGTGTGTGATGCACGCCGTCATTGTCGGCGATGGCCATGGCAATCTCATTGTCACAATGCAACGTGATGGATGCGACAGACTGACGTAACTCGGAAAAGAGACGAAGCAACCACACAATCTCGCATGTGCCTAAACCAAGAGCAACGTATGCAGCGTCAGCAGTGCTGCGTGCAATGCACCCCTACTTGCCACGATGCCAGGACACAGCTGTGCCACCAATCAGAAAGATCCAGCCAATGCGACTCTTACCGTCCGGACTACTGGCCCAGTCACTGTCGGTGTAGCCCATGTCGACAAGAGACGGCTGACGGCGGAACATGAGACCTCACCGAGTAGTCGAGATGACATAGCGCAATACTCGGATCGTGGCCTCGTAATGGAGGTGACGCGGCTCCTGAGAAAACTGGGCCAGGAGATTGATGGCGAACGCGATGTCTAGGCGCGTCATCGTCGCCAGGAACATCAGTGACCCGATGACTCGCAGGTACGTGGTCACATCAACTTGCTCCCCCACAAAAGCTGGGTCAGGACTCTTCAGCTTCACCTGACCATCAGGTGACATGGGTGAGGATGCGCTCGGCACGAGTGGCAGGTCCTCCACAAAGCGGGTAGACATCGTCTGTACAAAGGCGGCCTGGTGGATGTGGAGGATGCCCTGGGAGCGATCATGCTCAAGCTCCATGCCCAGGAAGACTCTGGCAGATCCGAGATCCTTCATCTGATAGGCGACGTGTAGCAAGTCCTTGACACGTTGGATGGCAGCCGTGCCCGGCAACGCAATGAGGAGATCGTCGATGTAAACCAGAACAGCGGCGAAAGTATGGCCTCGCGGACAGACAAACAGTGCGCGGTCAGCGGTGCTGCGCTGGAGTCCGCCACGAAGGAGCGTGCTGCTGATTTCTTGGTTCCAGCACCGAGGCGACTGCTTCAGGCCATACATGGCCTTACGCAGTCGCCAGACTCTTCCGGTGCCATTGTCGAAGCCTGGTGGCTGCACCATGTAGAGCTCCTCACCCTCCAGTGAACCACTGAGAAAGACATTGCTCACATCCATCTGATGCAGCTCCCACCCATGCTGGGCGACCAGGCTGAAGAGTGCCCGGCTAGTGGAGAACGGGCCAACTGGGGCAAAGATCTGGACGTACTCGACCCCAGGAATCTGGGCAAACCCCTTGGCCGTAAGGCGTGCCTTGTACTTGTCCAAGGACCCGTCGGGCTTCCACTTGCGTCGGAAGACTCACTTGGCATCGATGGCCTTCAGACCTGGAGGAAGGTCGACAAGGTCGTACACATGGTACTAACGGATAGCGGCGAGCTCATCAGCGCAGGCAGCGCCCCAGTGTGTGGCCTCAGGAGAGGCTCGTGCCTCGCGTAGGGTAGCTGGGTCCTCCGGGCCTACTGTGGAGCGGACTGAGAGAGCATGTGCATCTCGAACCCTAGGTGGGATGCACGCGATTGAGCCACGACAACGTACCGATGCTCGTGATGAAGCATGGCGTAGCCCAGTGCAGAGCCCGAGTGAAGGTCTGCAATGATGGATGAGGTGGTCAAGCCGAGGGCCTTGGTGCCAGGGTCCCCACTCACGACCGTGGGAGTGAAGGAGACACGTGGGACCACGGGGGGTCGGGGTGCCACGGAGCGCGGTGCGATGGTCTGCGCGCTCACCGACGGTCTGGGTCGAAGGCTGCCGCCTGGGCCACGTGTGTAGCGTGACCGAGCAGGCGATGGCACTGAGTCCGACGGGCCAATGGAGGCGGACGAGATTGCTGGCCCAGAGGAGCCGGCGGATGCTGCCAGTCACTGCACCTGGATGAAGTTGCAGCATGCGTCATCGCTCGCAGGTGTTAGACGCGGCCTGCCGCTCACCTCCTCGTGTCACGCGTGGGGGTCACTGATGCCAAAAATTTTCGGCAGCATTTCCCCTGGCCCAGTGGCCGTGGGAAAAAAATCTGACACCGCCACCAGGCGGGTCAATGCTGCCGGAAAAAATCCGGCAGCATTTCCCCTGCACTAGCATGTATGGGGGTCCGTCGACGTTGTCTGGCACCTGTACGCCAGTCTTCTGCTGCTGCTGCTACGCTCTGGCTCTGATACCAAGCTGAAAGACCTAGGCAGCAAGTTGGGGCAGCGGTGTTGTTGATGCAGCGTGCGGGCTTCCACGCTCGTTGCTCAAGTCTGCTGCCCCCTCAGTCGGCTGTTCTAGCGTCTAAGTCTGGAAGCTCTGGGTTTGTTACTCAGAAGTGTGCGCGCCAGTGTTAGCGCCAGAAAGCGGCTGAAAACTGAAAGTAACTGATTAGGAATGAAGAATGAGCAACAATGGCAGACCCCTCCAAGTTCTAGCTCCCCCCACTAGTGTAGAACTTGTTACTCAGCTAACCAGCCAATCAGAAAATAGTGCTAGACCTATTTTCTGGCAGGCATGGTTTTCTCGGTGAGCGCTGCCAGGCGCCCGACAGCCTTAAACCCGGGAGTCGTCCGTTTTGCCTGAAAACTGGACCATACCATAATACCGACGCTGCAAACGCAGTCGTGCAGTCAGAATCAGCTAGAAAAATAGCAACAAGGAGTTGTGGCTGCCTGAACCCAGGCAGTGCCTACGCCAGTCAACAATGCCAAACTGGGCCATATTGCAGGAGACATGGACCCTAGGCACCGCATGATGCTGCAGATGCAATGCCACAGCCAGACACAGCGCTAGGTGCATGCAGACAGCATCTGCAGTGGCAGTGACCGCCGGCGGCCCGACCACCGAGGAGGTCTGCCGATGGAGCTGAGCGCATCGCCAGAGGGAGGAGGCTCCAGCGACGGGTGAGTGGGCCTCAGCGTGCGTCGGCTCCACCGAGCGACACTCCATAAGAGACTTCCTACGATCCTAATGCAACTTGTTTCGTCTCGTTTGGTGAAGTGTGGAGTGCGCTAGGGTTGGGGAAAGGTCAGCCATGGATTTCCGTCGAAAACGAGTAACAAGTGTCTAGCAGGAGCGAGGAGCAGTCATACAGGGTGAGACTCGCTCATCGAGCTCACCCATCGGCCGGCGAGCGAAGCTCGCCGGCGCTCTCTTTTCCTGTGCGTGAAAACCCATGCGCGGACTTGAAACCGGTCCTAGGCCGGATCTGACATACAGCACAACCTATGCCAGTCAAAAGTATCCATCCTCGACTTCGAGGTTTCATCTAGGTCTTCGTGCACAAGCAAATACAAGAAGTGTCACAACAGGGCAGGACTAAACTAGGTCATCAATGCCCTGTCCAGGGGCAATCCTAACTGAAGAGGGTGGGGCTAGGGCGATGCTGTCGAGAGGGAAGCGAGCACAGGAGGAGTGATGAGAGTGGATCGTGTGGTCACCGCGACGCACGTGCTCACTGTGCGTCGCCTCCGCCCTCTGAATCAGCATGCCCTGCACACTCATGGCCACCACAGAGTCGTGCAAATGTGTACAGGGAGAATTAACACGCCCCCTGGGCCAAGTGTGCAGATTGTGTGCAGCCGAGTTGATGGACTTGAAGTTGCAGTGCTGTGGAAGGTAGTGCTTTGGTGAGAAAATCCGCCAGTTGAGCATCACCACTGATGGGACAGACCTGAATGGCTCCTGATTCAACCGCCTCACGGACAAAATGATGCTCAAAGCTAATGTGCTTTGTGCGTGGGTGTAACACACCGTCATTCTCAGCAATGCGGCGTGCTGCAGAGCTGTCACTGTGCAAGGGTACGGCGTGCACATTCAAACCCAATTCCTCAAGCAATCGTGCCAGCCATATGCCCTCACACGCCGCCTCACCCAGTGCCATGTACTCTGCTTCTGCAACACTGCGCACCACACATGACTGTTTTGCACTTCGCCACGACACGGCTGTGCCCCACACACAAAAAACGTACCCACCACGACTACGGGCCTTGCGGTCACGCGCATAGTCGCTGTCACAAAAACCATCCAACACGGGACATGGATTGGGAGCAAAGACCAAACCAAAACCAACAGTGTCCAACACGTAGCGCAGCAGTTTCAGCAAGGCTTTGTGGTGCGCGCTGCAAGGTTGCTGACCAAACTGAGCTAGCACATTGACTGCACATGAGATGTCTGGACGTGTCGTGGATGCAAGGTAAGACAGGCTGCCTGTGATCTGTCGATACAGTGTAGGGTCACACTCTGGGCCGTAGTCAGTGGTGCGTGCATCCAGTAGGTGAGCATACACGTCAGGACTCATTGGTGAGTGTTGTAGGGGAAGTTGCTGTACAAGATGCTGAAAGCGAGCGGTGAGATGTGCCAGAAATCGTCCCTGATGCAGAGTGAGAGTGCGTGCAGTTCTGTCTCTGATGATGGTCATCCCTAAAAAGTTGCTTGCCTCTCCTAGATCAGTCATGCTATAGTGCCGTGTGAGCAGTGCCTTTGTGTCTGTGATGAGGGAGAGGGATGGGGACAAAAGTAGTAAGTCATCAACATAGACCAGCAACACGACAGGTACTCCTTTGTCCCAACGCAGGAAGCAAGAGGGGTCACACACACTCTGAATGAACCCCCCCGACTCTAGGGTACAACGTATCTCTTTGTTCCAGCGCCGTGGTGCTTGCTTTAGCCCGTAAAGGGCTTTCAGCAAAAGCCAGACACGTTCAGTTCCATCCTCAAACCCTTCTGGCTGTTTGACGTACAGTTCTTCCTCCAACGGACCGTTTAGAAACGCATTCTTGACATCCATTTGATGTATTTCCCAGTCTTCACGTGCAGCCACGCCCAACAGCACGCGGTCGG
The DNA here is from genome assembly GCA_023375785.1 of Penium margaritaceum. Classification (NCBI taxonomy): domain Eukaryota; kingdom Viridiplantae; phylum Streptophyta; class Zygnematophyceae; order Desmidiales; family Peniaceae; genus Penium; species Penium margaritaceum. Next base: position 194,954 of record SZWC01002278.1, read on the forward strand.
TTCCATACTTGCCCACTGGGGCATAAGTGTCAGTGAAGTCTTGCCCTGGGATCTGATGAAACCCCTTTGCCACCAGCCTGGCTTTGTATTTTTCGATCATGCCATCGAGGTTTTTCTTGAGCTTGAAGACCCACTTCACATCTATGGCCTTTCGACCCGGTGGAAGTGGAACCAGCTCAAACACCTTATGTTCCAGAACAGCATTGATCTCAGCTACCATGGCCATTTCCCATTCAGATGCATCGATGCGCCCCCTTGCCTCAGATAGGGTAAGAGGCTCCACCAGTTGCTGCTGAGTGGAGTTGGAACCAGCCATGTGGTAGAACTGTCTGTAGTTCACGCGTGGAATGTTGCGGAGGGAACGCTTCACTGGTCCGGGCGCAGGTGTTGCAGTCCTTTGCGGACTCTCAGTTTGGAAAGATGCCCTCAACCCCGGAGGTGACTGGGGCGCACTGGATGCTGTGCTAGCCAGATCTGTGGGTGTCAGAAGCTCTCTGGGCACGGGATTGTCCTGGCCCTTCTCTTGTGACACGGACGGTGTGGAGACCCTGACTGACTGTGGAACGAACACTGGAACGCTAACATAGTGAGGGTAGTGTTCAGGACTGGTCAGATTTGGAGCATGCCGTAGGGTGCGGAACTGCCTGTAAGGCATGTGCTCCAGAAAGGAAGCATCTCGAATTTCCAGGAAGCTGTGACTCATGGGGTCCCAAAACCTCCATGCCTTCGATGCATGAGACACTCCTACAAAAACGCACCATCGACCTCTAGGACTTAATTTGTGTTCACGCTGTGGTCTGGCAAACCAGACACATGCCATGGTGCCCCAGACTCTGGCCGGACGCAGATCCGCTTTTTCCTTAAACCACCGTTCCCAAGGTGTAACTGACCGTGGCAATGGGCCTTGTGGGACCCTGTTCCACACCCAGGTGACAAACTTCACAGCTTCCTCCCAAAACCCAAAAGACAGACCCGACTCACTCAGCAACGTGCGTAGTGCATCACCAAGAGTTCTATGCCATCTCTCTGCTACCCCGTTTTGCTGGGGAGTATATGGAGCTGTGGTCTGGTGTTCTATGCCTTGCGCCTTGAGTGCTGCAGTCAGTGGACCCATGAACTCTCCTCCTCTATCGGTTCGCAGTTTCAGTAGCTTGCATTTTGTTTGCCGTTCAGCAAGAGGTATCCATTCTGTGATCGCCTGGAGAGTGTCTGATTTAGCCTTGAGTAAGAACGCCCAGCGAAAGCGACTGAAGTCGTCTGTCAATGTCAAGACATACTGGGACCCATACTGGACAGAAGGTACGGGCATCGGTCCAGTCAGATCAGTGTGAACCAACTCTAAAGGTGCCGTGCTGTCCCTGTCTGACTTGGGAAAAGTCTGTCTGTGGGCCTTACCCTCATGGCACTCCAAGCAGGTGTCTGCTTTCAGGCCATGAGGACAGTCCTCAGGAGAAATACCTCGTGCTGAGGAGTACTTTTGCATGTCCGTGATGAGGTCAGTGTGAATATGTGCCAGTCGTCTGTGAAGTAGGTATGTGTGCTTTGGATCAGTCACCGTAACAATGTGAGCCTGTGGACGGTGCGACTGGGTGGGGACCAAAGGGAACAGTGTCAAGCGGTAGAGTATGTCAGCATGCAGAGGCCCGTCCACCAGCAATTCCCCTGTGGCACCATAAAGCATGCATCTTTGCTGTTGCATCACTGTGGACACATTGGCTTGGCGATCTAGCTGCCCACCAGACAACAAATTTACTTTGAGTTTGGGCACATACAGGACACCATGCAGCCAGATCACACCCCCAGGTGCCTGCAACGCCACAGTTCCCACACCTTCCACCTCCAGCACTTCCCCAGAGCCGGTTTTCACCCCCTCAACATCATGTGCAGCATACAGAGATGCGAACAAAGACCTATGTGGAGACATGTGGTGAGAAGCAGCAGTGTCATACAGCCATTCATGCATGGGAAGTGCGTGTGATGTGGTAACGTGTGTGTGCCCAAGCCGCTGACCTGACGCCTGTGTCGCTGCAGTCGGCTCAGGAGGCTGAAGCTCCATGGGTGTGGTCCAGCCAATGGGGGGTGCTGGAGCAGGCTGCTGTGCGTCTGCCATCTCTGTGTAGATGCGCTGTGCCCACGCTGGTGCAGGAACCGGTACATTGGCGTGTGGCGGCACGTAGAAGAACCCCTGGTACTGTGGTGGCGGTCCCTGGTAGAACGGCAGCGACGGTCCCTGGGCGACTGGTGGCATCGGTGGCTGCTGCAGCAAGGGTGGTCCAAACGTGGCGGCTCCAAATGGGACCGGTGTGTGTGACCCCATAGGAGCCTGTCGCGACCAGGCAGGTGGCTGCAGCTGCGGACGGGAGCTCGGCTGGTAGGCCTGCTGTTGAGCCGGCGGGGTCATGATACGCTGAAGCTGCGGACACGCCCGCCAAAAGTGTCCACCCTGACCGCAGTAGTTGCAGGTGCGTCCTCCTGCACCTCGACCGCGACCCCCTCCGCCACTACCTCGTCCTCCACGTGACTGTCCTCCACGACCTCCTCCGTGTCGCCCCCCTGCTGTACTGAAGTCTGTAGATGGGCCAGCCGATGCGTGATGCACGAAAGCGCTGGCGGTGGGAGTCTCAGCATCACGAGCCTCTCCGCGCAGAATGTCTTCGTAGTGGCGGAGTTCCTCGAAGACCTCTGCCAGATCCGTATTTTCGATGTCTGTAACACGGAGTCTCCTCAGCAGTGCCCTTCGGAAGTCCCTGTAGGGCTCCCCCAGGTGGAGTAGTACTGGGTCCAGCCACTCCAATATGGAGCATGAGGCCCCAAGCCCCAGGATCCTGCGACGAATGTCCATGGCTGCGTCCCAGTACTCGGAGATAGGAGCTCCTGGCTTTGGGTACAGACCACGCAACCTGTCACGCAGTGTGATGACAAGAGCCATCCCACGTTCCTCTTGCCTGGTGGCTAGATGCTTCCATGCTTCGTAAGGTCGGGGGACTCCGCTGCGTGGGTTGGCAGGGTCCTCGCCCTTTCCGCCAAAGCGGAGGTGGCGAATAGCATAGGCTTGCTCGTCGGGGAGTGCACGCACAAGGGCGTTGAACGCCCGAAGCAGGACACGTTCGTCAGCGTCGTCAGCTGCTGGAGACAGCTACACCTCCTCAAACCCATGCTCGGCTGCCCACACGAGGAAGATGTCTTTCCAAGCGAGGAAGTCGCGCGTGCCGAGAGGCGGAGGTGTCAAATCCTTTTGTGTCATGACTTTCGACAGGTCCTCCCACGTGATTGATGTGGCAGCGGGCTGATTAGAGGGTTGGCTGCCATTGGGGTCGGAGGGCCCCTTGGATCCGGAACCCACATTGCTCATGGTGGGGTTTCGTCCCTAGTTGGGGAGAATAAATGAGGGCAACACCCTTTGTGTGCCTGGGGCTGTCCGCCTTTGCAGTGCGGGCCCCACTGCTGCTGCCTCTGCTAGGCCCTCGGCCGTCCCGCACTTCGGGCGGCTTCCTTGGCGTGACGCCTTGGCGGGCTCCGCCCCCAAGGACACGCAACCTGCGCTCCTTTGGCTCCTTCTCTGGCTAGGCAGAGTTGTGCGAGCCCTGCGCAGTAGTCTTCGACTACCGCGGCCTGCTGCAACGGCGGAAATAGTCGCCGCTGCCTTCCAGAGCCGTTTTTGCGGCCGTCCGTCGATTTCGACTTTTTCGCCAGTCAGAGCATCATATGCCCAGCGATCTGTGCTCTGATACCATAAGAGACTTCCTACGATCCTAACGCAACTTGTTTCGTCTCGTTTGGTGAAGTGTGGAGTGCGCTAGGGTTGGGGAAAGGTCAGCCATGGATTTCCGTCGAAAACGAGTAACAAGTGTCTAGCAGGAGCGAGGAGCAGTTATACGGGGTGAGACTCGCTCATTGAGCTCACCCATCGGCCGGCGAGCGAAGCTCGCCGGCACTCTCTTTTCCTGCGCGCGAAAACCCCTGCGCGGACCTAAAACCGGTCCTAGGCCGGATCTGACATACAACACAACCTATGCCAGTCAAAAGTATCCATCCTCGACTTCGAGGTTTCATCTAGGTCTTCGTGCACAAGCAAATACAAGAAGTATCACAACAGGGCAGGACTAAACTAGGTCATCAATGCCCTGTCCAGGGGCAATCCTAACTGAAGAGGGTGGGGCTAGGGCGATGCTGTCGAGAGGGAAGCGAGCACAGGAGGAGTGATGAGAGTGGATCGTGTGGTCACCGCGACGCACGTGCTCACTGTGCGTCGCCTCCGCCCTCTGAATCAGCATGCCCTGCACACTCATGGCCACCACAGAGTCGTGCAAATATGTACAGGGAGAATTAACACTCCAGCGGCGTCAAGTCTCGCCGTCAGTCATCCGCACGCCGATGTACACAAGCCGGGAGGACACAACAGAGTACAATGAGAGATGCACGAAAACCAACAGCAGCAAGAGTGCTCTTGGGCAACGGCTCCCTAGGTGTAGCCATGGTAACTCAATCTGTACAAGTGTGTGTGTGCGGCAAGGATAGTGAGACAAGTGGGAACATAAATGTGAGACAATCTCCAACACTTCCCCATGACCCGCAGACGAGCATCCCTAAAATCGTGTCAAAAGGCACACACAAGAATGCATAAGCATGGTGGTGAAAATCGAGACAGGCAGACACCAAGCACCTCACCCTGGGTCATGGGGAGAGGTGAGACCAACTGTATGAACGGACACTTGAACATATTTTTGCTGAGTGCCTTGGTGAGAAAGTCAGCCCTCTGTGATCTTGTGTCCACCCAAGCAACTCGGACAATGCCATCGGCAATGCACTCATGGACAAAGTGATGCTCTACATTGATGTGCTTGGTGCGTGAATGATGCATGCCATTGTTTTCCGCAATGGTTTTTGTGCTTTGATTGTCACAATGCAAAGTGATAAAATGAATGGGTACATGGAGGTGCTGCAGTAGACAATAGAGGCAGACAGCTTCACACGTACCCGTGCCAAGAGGTCAGTCACAGGTTGAAACCCATACAGCGCAACACAGTATGTGACATCCACATGCAATTGGAGCAGGCGAGGCAGTGGGAGCAAGGATCTCGAAGGAAAAAAAAAAAGGTGAAAGAATGCAAGGATCACTACGGTACCTGTACGGAGGCATTGTAATTGATGCGACTCAATTCTGCACAGAGCTGAAATAGAGAAATCCATGGCAGAAATCAAGAGAAGACAGTCTTTTGTCTGAACTGGGACAAGCTCTGATAGCTGCAGATTTTATGGTCTTCTTGTCTATAACCAGTCTTCTGATGTTGCAGAGCTTGTTCGGTTGTCTCCGTCCTCACATGCTGTCAAATATAGGCACAGAATAGTGCTGCCTTACATGAACTTGTTGAAGAACCTGATTGCTGCGTACAACTTTGCACATCAGCTACATTTCCATACAGTCACAGTCTGGATGTTTCCAGGTGAAAGTGATTTTACATGTTTCCAAATTCAGGTAATAACATTACCTTTGCCTGGGGACAGAAAGTGTGTGTGCCCTGCACACTTAGAGTAAGTTTCGATGTCATCGCATGACCCTGCAAAACCCTGCAATAATGGGTGGTCATATCACGTGAGCCTTAGAATGGCCGTAATTTAGAATCCATGCAAAACTCGAGGACAGCCACAGGACGCTCGACTTCCGCAGACACGCTTGCAAGAGAGAACACTAAACTGGACGTCAAATAGGTTTAAAGACAGTCCAGGTCAATACCATGGCATCCAAACTCATTCTTCGGTATATCTCTGGCCTTGGTGGTTCAGTTAGCACGCAAAACGGACTTTCACGCTGGAGGGTGAATGCACGGATGGAGTTGCCGATATTTAGCAAGATTAAGGTTGATGTACCAAAATGAGAGTCCTATGTAACTGCACGTTCATGGAACAAATACACAACAGCGGAGCATAAAATAGTAGCTCATGTTGCAAACAAGTATGTTCTTAGGAAATCCTGTCAACCATATGGTATCAGTATTATGTCGTTTATTGTTGCCATACTATGGCCTCTAGATTGGGTACCCTGTCATGCAAGATATTGTCATCTGTAATGCTGAATCAACATGTTGAATGACAGGAAAATCATTTGGAGACGCCAGAGGGGGAAGCAATAGCGAGTTTTTCAAGCGGTGACATGTTCATTTGGGTGCGATCTTCCAGACCTTGCATTGTGCTCTCTTGTCGTACACTCAGTAGCTGGCACAGCGCGCCACTGCATATTTGCATGTCTGCACTGTGAAGTCCTGGGCGCTCATGTGTGCTTCACTCCATTGCATGGGTAGCAGCTACCTAGGTGCCCCTATTGCTGGGATACTATCGGATTTTTCCTGCGGCCGTTGCATGCGCTGGTTAAACTGTTAGGTGATGTTTAAGCCTGGTATGTTGCAATTGCACGCCCAGCCACAAGTGAGCTGGGCGCTCACTTAGTGGTGACGTGCGAGGTTCTTGCCTCGCCTCCCGCGTAATACACTACACTCTTATCAATACCTCCTGGTGTGCACCATCGCTCCCTCCTTGCCCGCCCTCATGTCAGCGCCGACTATCTGGTCTGAAACTGATGTAGCAGCCATTCCCTCCCTGTCCGTTTTGGCACTCTTGCCGCTGCTTCCCACCTCGTGCGCTTTCTCCACATCCTCAGTGTGTCTAATCCACACCTATGTAGTAAGAGCAGCTCAACAACGAAGCAACCACATCAGCTTGTCCTTGGTAGCAGCCTCGGTAATCAAGCTACTTTGGTAGCCAAGGACAGTCGTGGATAGCTGTGAGCAGTAGCAAGCTGCTGAGATGCCTTAGCACCACTCTGAGTAGCCGTAATCAGCTGTGCACACCCATGAGCAGTTGTAAGTAGCCGTGAGCAGCTGTAAGCAACCTACCTACAGTGCCCAGTTGTAGGCTGCCAAAGCAGTCGTGCACAACTGTGCAAAACTGGGAGCAGCAATGAGCTACCGTGTGCATCAGAAAAATCATGGAAAGTTGTGCACACCTCTGCTCAAACCGTGTGCAGCTGTGCATAGCCTTCAAGTTGTGCCCAGCTGTGAGCAGCCGTAGACGACCGGGCACAACTCTGCAGAGCCGTGAATAGCTGTGAGCAGAAGCAAGCTGAGGGGAGTATGTGTGCGCAGCCACCGCCTCCCACCTGGTGTGCATTTTGCACATCCTCCATGTGTTTATTTGTTCCAAAAGCAAAGCAACCTCAGCAGCCTGTTTGTCGTAGTAGCCTCAGTAGCCCTGCACCACAGTGAGCAGCCGTTAGCAGTCATGCATAGCTGTGAACAGCCATTAGCTACCATGTGCACCTGAGCATTTATGGAAAACCGTGCACATTCGTACTCAAACCACGGGCAGCCGTGCATGAACGGCTGTACACGACTATGCACAGCCGTAAGCAGCCATGAGCTGATGCGAGGAGCAGTGAGCAGCTGTGAGTGACTGTGAGCAGCTGAGTTGCCATGCCCAATCATCCACACCTGTGAGCAGTTGTGAGCAGCGAGCTGCCTTCCACATATGTACACAGCTGTGAGCCATTGAGCTTCCCGGCACAGCCATGAGCAGTTTCCAGTAGCTGAGCTGCAGTACACAGCCTTGCAGTCATGAGCAGCGAGCTTCTTTCTACAGCCGCACACAGCTCTGAACAGGCGTAAGTAGCTGATCTTCTGGGCACGACAATGAGCAGCCATGAGTAGCCGATCCACTATGCATAGCCTTGCAGCAGTGCACACCCATGAGGAGCTGCAAGCAGCCATGCATAACCGTCCACAGCCCTGAGAAACTGTGAGCAGCGGGCGACCGTGCACCGTCCACACGTAGCTGTGAACAACAATGAGCAGCCTAGATTCTGGGCACAGCCATAAGCAGCTGTGAGTAGCAGAGATGCCGGACACAGCCGTGGGCAACCGCAAGCAGCTCTGAGCTGTGGAAAGGTGTGCATAGCTGTAGTCAAGCTATGGACAACCTTGGTGTGTCTGGGAGTTGTGCACAGTCATCAGGAATTATTAGCAGCATCGAGTAGCTGTAAGAAGTGACACACAGCTGTGCACGGCCAGGAGCAGCTGAGAGTAGCCGTGAGCAGCCGAAGCATCTGGGAGTCCCCATCAAGAATCATAGAAACTCATTTCTTTACCCATCAACATTGCAGCCAGTGAGGCTGCACCGGCTGATATGTCGCAACATCATTGGCACCTTATGATACTAAAACTCTTTCGTATCCCACTGGTTGCATCACTGCGCCAACTTCTCATCTCTGCTTCTCGCTCTGTCACCCGGGCCTCAGTTGCATTCAACGCTACAGCCTCTTTTTCCCACCACATTTGCATCCCCGGTCAGAACAGGGCGTAAATACAACTACACTGTTCTAATTCAATCCTAGGGTGTAACAATAGAGGCAGTGTACACCAATGACGTGCATGTGAGCTCCAGTGTCCCAGTTGCATGCCAGATTGCAGGATCTCTATCTGCTCTAGCCAAAGCTGATTGCAATGCCGCCTCCACAGGCTCGGTGGCCGCCTGTACAGTTTCCCTTGCTGCCTCTGTTGTGACAGAACATAATCCACATGCACACGCTTTGCGCCAACGCCTCCTCTTCCCTCGTCACCATACTTCCCTTGCTTTCCTCCATTGTCAAAGTAGTTGCCGCCCTCCTCTTCAGTGTAGCAGATTGCCCCCTTTGCATCGGCACCATTGTTTTCATCGTTGTCACTACCCCCTTACCAGTATCTGTTCAGGTTGGTCTGTTTCCCTACCAGCCCGAGTCCCATAATGTGCCTATACCTGATGATGACTAGAAATACGACAATGACATGCTTCTCTCTCTTCAAGTGTTTCTACCTCTTGTGGTGTGAGACAATGTAAGATTACAGTGGCTGAGAAGATGAGTGCATCGCCACACTCAAGGCATAGCTTGAGCGCGTGCACTTTACACAAATGGTCACAGTAGAGGATCAATGCGAGGCTATGAAACCTCATGAGGAGTTTGCCAATGAAATCTCTGAAAATTTTCTCGACCGCTCTCCGCATAGCCAGCATTTTTCTGCTGACACCAGCGACACCACTTGTAGATCAAATCCTCTCGGTCCAAAAACGCCCCCCATTCCACAAATTGATGTACCTCCCCCACGCCAGTGTGACTTCGACACCCTCCCACTGCCTTTCTCTGACAGTCTACAGTTCCCCATGTGGGATGTGAAGTTCAGCACTTAAGCTCAGGAAGAGCGTCCCTGGGAGTATTCCACCTCGCTGGGAGCATTCCTCACTCTTGAATCCACCTCCACCTTCACCCCGCTGCTTTTCTATTCTGTGCGGGTGGTGCGTGCCCTCAACTCTGCCGCAGTGCCACACCTTACCAAGGAGGTTGGCACTCACAATGCCAACCCTGCTTGTGAAACACCCGCATAGCCGGACGGGACATGGTCACTTAGACCATGTCCCGTCCGGACATGGTCTAAGTGAGGTATGGGGCCACCCATCACATAGGTTGTCTCGTGACTCATTCTTCATCTTCGGCCTTGTTGACTTGGGCTAGTTGTTACCCGTTCAAGGTGTTGGCATTGTTTGTTTCATCCGTCTGACTGGTGACTTGTTCTTGTCTGTTGCCCTCTTTGTGCCGGTCTTGAGGTCAGTCTGGCTCCTTAGTTTACAAGATTCTCACGCGACTCAGTCCTTGACGTGGTCGATGCAGATGTCTTGGGACATCTGTTTCATGATTTCCTCTGTGGTCATGGTCGGAACATCTGGTGGCTCACCGAAACGTTTTTTTCCTGCTACCTATGGGTATTCTCTCTTGTTTAGAAGAGTAATGCTGTACCTTTCATTGAGGTCCTCATGTACCTGTCAGGAAAAACACCAGGTCTTCCATTATGATTGGTGGTGAATATGTTTTATCCCACCTCCCTGTTTCTTCATTCCCCATGGATGTGTATGGAGCCTTTTGCTTCCTACACACACCAGCAGAATGGCATGTCTGAATCGTGGAACCAAACCCTTACAAGACGTCCACAATCTCCTCACAGATTCCGGGGCTTCTCCCGCGTGCACTGTTGATGCAATGCCCTACATGACATGGGTTTGACGCAGAGTTCCTCACTATCCTCTCCCCTGCCAGGTCACCCTCTTTGAGCTGTGGCACGGCCAGCTTGCCAATATTTGTCTTGCTTTTGTGTAAAATTAAATTACTACTGTCTGGATCCAACAACAATAATCTGACAGCAAGATCTCCCATCGTAGTTCCCTCTACACCTTCCTTAGGGTTTCCTCCATTTCCAACACCTGGAAGGTCAGGAACCCTCACCACCCTTGCATCGATGAGTCTTGTGATGCTCTCTCTCTTTATTCAATCCTTTTCTGTGATTTAGATTGTTTTCCTCTTCCCTCTTCTCTTGTCCATCCCTCTCATCTTGGAGGAAATGTTTGACCTAGTTCAGCCTCTGATTGGGGTGCTCCCATGTTGTTCTCTCCATCGAAGCCTCCTGTGCTCACTGAGTCTTTCAGTGAGGTCTCTTCTTCATCTTACAATCATGAGTCTTTGGCCTCTATTGAGTCATCACTTTCACCTCCACAAGAGCGCATCCCCTTGGCCTTGAATCCGTCAGCCTTGACTCCGCCAGCCTTGAATCCATCATCTCTGAACCGTTTTGGCCTCAAGAAATCTTTCGCTTTATCACTTTCATTGCCGCTCTCTCCTTTCATATGACGTGCAGTAATCCTGGAGTTCTCTCAACTGCCCTCAACGATGTTGTCCCCTGCTTTTCCCCCTTGCTCCTTTTACACCCATAGTAGACATCTTCAGTGTATGGCACCCAAACCAGTTCCACCTGCCAGTCATATCTCCAGCCTAGTCACCCGTGTGGTGATCCTCTTTTCTCCATTCCCCTTCTTTGTGGTACTACTGCCCAGCCAGAGGAAAAAAGGCCCTCGGTTGTGAGAGCTCTCGGCTTCTAAATGGCACTTATCCATCCCAACACCACTCCGGGATAAACTATTGTATCTCTTGAACTCTAGTTTGCATTTTTTTCATTGGTAATTGATGAATTTGCTCTGTGAATTGCTTCCAGTTGGTCTCTTGTCCCAGCCCCTGAACTCAACGTTATGCATCAGGCACCTGGTGTATTAGATACTGCACTTTGGGAGAAGGCGATAAAGGAAGAGCTTGACTCTGTTTACGCATATGAACTCCAAAAACTTGTGAACCTGCCCCCTGACAATAACTCCGTCTCAGCACATTGGGTCTACTCTTGCAATTTCAAACCTGATGGAGCCACCAATTCCTACAATAATCAAATGGTTGCCAATCTGCCTCAAATCCCTGGCATCAGTTTTTACAAGACGTTTGCCCGTGTTGGTGAATGCACCAAAGCTTGATTTCTCCTCAGCATTGTAGCACACAATGTTTGGGAGCTTCAGTATATGGACGTGGAAAATGTTATTCTACATGGAAAGCTGAAAATGGAGGTATGGTTAATCGTACCTCTTTTATGCACACTTCTATCTATGTACTACATATCCATAAATGAGTAATTTCCAAGACGTTTTCCCATAGTTGATCAATTATTGTTCACTATGATAGGTGTGGTGTGAGGGGAATGGTATGAAATCAATTTTTTTATGAGGCTTCTCTATCTTAGTTGAGCTAACTTTCATTATGTAACGTACATTAGTCCTTCAACCTTTTTGGGGGTTTTCTGTCCACATATCAATTGGTACACGATCCTGTAGCGATACATGTACCAAAAAAGGGTATACACAGTGAGTTAATGAACTCGCATAAATCTCCCTCTTGTTCACGATAGCCCCC
>SZWC01002278.1:206982-223519 GCA_023375785.1 Penium margaritaceum
CCCCCCCCGGATGAGAGAATGTAATGGGAAAGTGCCGTGTGGAGTGTATCAAAACGACCACAGAAAATTTACACTCGTGTTTTGTTCATAGGTCGCTTTTTTTGTCCGTTGGAAACATCTTTGACGAATACTCTGTTGGATAAAATTGGTACCCCTCCAGCTACACTGCCCAATGCAATGACCGAATACACTTTCATGTTTTTAGGGGGGGTCATGTCTAGCTTTGAGGTGTTAGGATCCACCCCACCAAAACACGACAGTGTATTTTGAGAGTATCTGGCAGTTTAGCAGATAGACACCGAAATATATTCACTGGTGCATTATAACATGTAATAGATACGGTAGTCGCACGCTGTCGATGTAAGATAATCGACGGCCACCGATGTTTAGATGGATGGAGTCGTCGCCAACTAACCATCTCGTGCACGTCCGAGGGGGGAAGACACTCCTCCACATATTGGTGTATAAGAAATCTTTCTTGATTTGTGATGTTGGGCAGCTTTGTTGTCGGGAGATTAACCGCCAAAAGGCGGCGGTTGTCAATCTCTCACTTGAACGACAGTCAAGATGTTCCTTGACAAATGCAACTGCTAGCCATCTCTCAAAGATCGAGAATTACCTGATCAGTTCTACAGCTCATGCATTGACAGAATATGATACGAGTCATGCATACGCAACAAACATGGATACAAATATAGCCAGATATCAGCTAGAGCACTATACTATGTCATTTTGCTTTCTGACATGAACCTGATTACTCTCATTAATGTAAATATTGAAGAATTCACATTTTTTTGTTCACTTAATTTCAGAGATACTTCCTTTTGGTTTTCACATATCCATTTGTGGTTACCGATATACCGAGATGGTAAGAGGAAATTGCCTTATACTTTCAATGAAGGTTATTTGAACCTTCCTGAATTGTTTACTCTCCATGTTCACGGTTCTCACAATGTATATTTTTTGGATGATTACCCATAAATTTCCACGTGATTCAGCATTTACGCTATAGTAATAGATCAAACTGTGTTCGGCACCTCCAGACAACAGATCGCATCAGTCAACTTGTTGCTGGAATACCAAGACCGTCTCCACACTGGAGAGGGGTGATTTTTGGGGGAGTACTGTGGAACCTGCCTTCCTCTAGTCCCCCCACCACCGCCTTCATGGGAAACCTAGCCTATGCGGAAAATCATTTCATCTCTTCCGGAAGCCCTCATGTGGTCTAAATTGCCAAAAGTTTGTTCAAGTTTTCTACAAGATGAATGATCTTGGGTCAGTAAAGGTCTTCTTGGGTTTGTGTTGACCTGCTGAACCTCATCTTGCTTCTTGTGAGATAAGATTCCTCTTCATTTCATTCGCAATCCTGCAGCACAATTGTGCATGATGATTTAAGCCGTAGCTGGAATTCAATTGATGCATTTCCCTTGGCCGTGCTACATCCTCCATCCTCAAAACAGAGGTGGTAGGATCCCATTGTGACTTCTTACAGGGATAATTCCATGGCATGGCCAGATTATAGTCCAAGTGCAGCTTCTCCATGTTCCTGATATGAGAATCCTTTTCCCCACATGAAATGTCTCTAATGGATTTGTGACATTTTATGGAGCATGAAGCAAAACAAAGTGTGCATGATTAAGTTAGAGAAAATAAGAATCTCCACGTATAGCTTTGAAACTAACATGAGAAAGGATTCCCTGCCAGGCACCCTTTCAAACTGAGATATTCTAAAACAGAAAAGTTGAGATCAAGAATCTCAATCTTTGTTTCAATACTGAAAGATTTCCCCTTCTTCCATGCAATCTGGTCCCAATATCTAGACGCCATTTTCTTTTGTTGGTCCAGGTCTGACTGACCGGAGTAACAATGTAGGCAAGATTCTGAGCCTGCACAACTAGTTGGGCTCGTTGACAGTGCGCACCAGCGTGCACACTTCACACGAGTCCTAAACTGCCCATCCCTGGAACCAACAATCTAGCTTTCACGTCACAAAGAAAGTACTATCTAGAGCGTCTTGCGAGAACTGGAGAGATGAAACAGGCGACCCGTCTTGGTTGAAAACTTTCAACAAGTAATCGGCCGTCAAGTATGCTTTCAGCGAAATTCCGACGCCGATTCCACATTGCATTGGACGAGCGGACGATCCAAATTGCGAGAGCGAGAAAGAAACATGTGGAAAATAAAATTCATTCTTTCATAACATAACAAAAGAAAACCTTTCTCCACATCTCTACGTCCTCAAGAAGAAAACCTGACATTGCCTACGTACACCAATGAAAACAACATTCAAATTACAAAAATAAATAAATCGAAAATAAATAGATGTATTTATTAAAGAAAAGGATTATTAGCCCTAAACGTACCTTTTGGACACAATTTTGATGGAACACATGGAGATAACTTTCTTATAGATAAGCACTACTTAAACTAATAAATAGATATTAGATAAGCACTATTTAAACTAATAAATAAATATTGAAATATCAATGTCTCATTTCATAAATATGGACCCCAAAATGTCAAACGTCATTCATTAGCTCCACATATTCAAATCCGTCCTTAAAGAAAAATTGTCTGTACATATAAGACAAATTTTATGATTTTCTAAGACACATAAGACAAATTAGTACACTTAGTACGCTCTTAGTGTACTTTTGTATGGAGGACACGCGCACTTGCCACATACACTAGGCCCACGCACTCAAGTCCTTCATCAGAAGAGAAGAATTTGGCCATTAAAGACAAAATTGAGAAAAAATGTTTGTACATAGACGACATAATTGAAGGTGTGCTAGTATAAAAGAGAAAAATGAGAGTACTTACTACGCTCTAAGTGAACTTTTGTATGGTGGCTGAGCGCACTCACCACATACACTAGCCCCACGCACTAGGGTCCTTTCTAAGAAGACAATTGTTTTGCCAAATAGGACGAAAAGAAGATTTTCTTTGACATATGAGACAAATGAGCACAGTGATGCATGGTATTCCCTTAGCTCAGAAAAAAAAAAACGCAACACATTTTATCCATTTTCTAAGATTTCACAAATAGTTGGGACGATGATGTTAATCGAGAAAGTTTTCCTTTCTCGACATCATGATTTTAGTTCACAAATGTTTTTAAAATGATGCTTTGCGTTGTTCACTTTATGAATCATGGCATAATGCAACGTGCATGCCGACGTATATATTATTTTGTCTACAAGTTTGTAACTCAGACAAAAGCCAGATAAGTAGCAGCGCTCATCGCAATGCTGCAATGCAACAGCTCCATGCATGTCGAACAAGGAATCTGGTGGAAAACTGGGATGATTGAAGGCCAGATTTCTTCATTTGGTTCTAAAATTGGTAGATGCAGACAAAATCACATGGATATGGTTGCATTCGTATTATATAATGTTTTGGAATCCAACGTGAGAAGGGTGGGTCTAGGCCGGCTCTCACCCCGATTGGGGAGGGAGGAAATCCGCAGCAAAGAGTCTGGCCGTCTCTCCCTCACCGTGGGTGGGATTGCTATGAAGTAGCTCTACGTGTGCCCAAATCCACATGGTATGTAGGATGAGGCGAAGGGTAGAGGCCTTCGCAAACCTACTGGCTTTGGCCTGGACTTTCAAAATCCCATCAGTATCTTTAGATGTTGTTGAAGTTCGTTGGCCACTCACAACTCTGTGCCCTCTTGTCTCTCACATTGTGCACACACACACACATGTACAGGTTAAAGGGACCATGGGATCACCTGGGGAGCTGACTGGCGCTTCTATGCTGGTTGAAGCCATCGACGTCCCCAAGCTGCTAATGGACCCAGTGGTGCCCTCTGGCACTCACATGACTATTGCATGATTTCTTCATGACTCCTGTGATCGGTAGATGCTAGGGCCCGTACATTCTCACTGCCGTGCCCTGCATCGTATTCACTTGGTTGCATGTGATGGGGGAGCTGTATTTTCCCGGGTGCTGATCCTTAGGGGGGCCACCATGCCGGTCTTGGCCGTGCATCGGTGAGTAGCCGCCCTCGGTTAATTCCGAGTGGTCGGGTTCGACCCCCGGGTGGCGGTGTGTGCTCGCTTGGGCATGATGCCCGTGGCGAGTGCACGCTCACCGGTTTCTAAGACACGCTCGCTCCCCCTCACCTCTTGTCTTGGTGTGACCTTGAACTTTAAAACAAGTTGCCGCATCCATGGCGTGTCTTCTGCATTGGTGCTTGCGGTGTAACCATGCATCTCCACACCTGGACAAGCTAGGCTAGCAACTTCCTAGCAACTACTGGTATCAGAGCAATGAGGATCCAATCCCACTGCTCGTCGATCCTGGTCCTTGAACTTCCGCGGCCCACTTCTCCCATGGGCCATACATCATAGTAGCGGGCACTCTGCACCGCCGCCGGCCGTCTCTTCGGCCTGAGGCAACAAGACAGTCAGGCACTGCTGCCCTTGTTCTCGGGCAGCTGTGGAGCCGCTCTTGCTGCTCCCCTCAGCTTTCCTCGGTCCTCGTTGCCCTCAACTGCTCNATCCCCACACCTGGACAAGCTAGGCTAGCAACTTCCTAGCAACTACTGGTATCAGAGCAATGAGGATCCAATCCCACTGCTCGTCGATCCTGGTCCTTGAACTTCCGCGGCCCACTTCTCCCATGGGCCATACATCATAGTAGCGGGCACTCTGCACCGCCGCCGGCCGTCTCTTCGGCCTGAGGCAACAAGACAGTCAGGCACTGCTGCCCTTGTTCTCGGGCAGCTGTGGAGCCGCTCTTGCTGCTCCCCTCAGCTTTCCTCGACCCTCATTTCCCTCAACTGCTCTCAGTACCCAACTGCCCTTGCAGCTGCTCACAGCCGCTCTCTATCTCAGCAGCCCCTCTTGGCTGCCCTCGGCTGCATTCGACGCCCCCGCTGTTCTAGGGTGTCTCTCCTGACCTCTCTCGGGTGTTGCTCACTCAACTGCGCTCTAGGCTGCTCTCTCAGCCGTCTCTGATCTCTCCGCTGCTGCCCGCAGCTGCACTCAGGTGCCCGAGACTGCACACGCACACTCGCGCTTGCACTGTCTCATTTCCACGCTTCACGGGCAAACCTGCACACTCTCGCAACCGCTCGTGGATCACTGTGCTTCTTAGCACATCATCTTGCACTTCTTCGCACTCCTATCACCTTCACAGCTGCCACTCTGGATTCACCACCACTGAACATACACCCACATGACGACACCCCACTCTGGTTCCGTATGCTGGACACCGACTACTGGCAAGAGGAGCTTGCTGACATCGCTGAGAGGGAGGCACTGGTACGTGAGGAAGAGATTCACGCGCACTTCTACACCGCGGACAACCTTCCACCGTCGCCGCCTCATCCCTCCACTATGCAACCATCTGGTGGCAGCTCACCACCCGCCGCCTCTTCTACATCCAACACTATCGTCGGTCCGTCGTCCACTGCACCTGCATCTGCAGAACCAGCACCTACACCGGAGATCCCTGGTGTCGTCCCCGCTCTCCCAGTGCACGCCGACTCCATTGGCTTGACTGGGGCCATTCTTGACGCTGCAGCAGGCGCTGCTGCCACCTTTGCTGCCACCGCTCGTGCTTGCAGGGCCCCTACACAGACTGCAGTGGGTCGAGCAACAGACGCCTACATGCACTCAGCAGCTTCCCTGACACTACTTGCTGCTACAGCAGCAAACGTTGCCACTCAGGTCACAGCAACGGCAGCCGCCATTGCCACAGCTGCCTCCTCAGCTGCAGACGCCACTTCAGCAGCTGTCAGTTCTATCCGAGCCTCTACGGCGGCAGCTGTCTTGACCCCCACGGGTGGCCCGCGGGAACCCACCCCGCACGTCACCACAGGGGTGCTGATTGCATTTGCATCTGCGGCAGTCACTGGAGCTTCTGTCACCGGCCTCCTTTGCTTCACTGTGGCAGCTGCAGGCTGGATGGCAATACTCTTCTCCTCAGCAGCAGCGGTGGTGTCTCCCCTCTTCGCCCTACTGCCCCGTCATTAGTTCGATGAGCTCATCCCTCTCTTCCCTTCTCTTCTCATCTGTGGTCTCATCTTATCCGTCTCTCCACCATGCCTGGACCAGAAGAGAAGTTAGAGGCCCTCCAGGCCGCTCTTAGCGAGGCTCAGGCCGAGCGCCGCAAGGCACAGGATGAGCTAGAACGCGAGCGTGATGCACAGCAAGAGTTAGCAGCCACAGTAGCCTCATTGGTGCTAGAGCGTCTTCGCACCGTTCCAGCATTTGCATCAGTCATTCCATCTGACAAGTCAGGATCTACAGGCTCCTCAGTGCCACCTGCTGGTGGCGTTGCTAACTCCTCTTCTCCTTCCCCCTCAGCCACATCTCGGACGGTTCCACCCGCACGGCAGAAAGATTTTGAGACACCGCCGCCCCAGTTCACCTCAAAGCTCACCTTCACGTCCTGGGAGACGCGCTTCAGTGCGTGGGCTCACGGTGAACTGTTGTGGGAATATTACTCGCCTGCTAAAACCTCGTTCGTTCCGCAGCCGGCGGAGGCAGCTCGAGCTGTGCGGGCACTCATCAACGCCGGCCCTGAAAACCTGCTGGATGACATCGGTACGTACAACGCCGATCCCATCCAAGGGACCAGTGCAGACCCAGTAGGAGCCTATGCACTCATTCACCGTCGGAAAACTGTAACTGGTCATGCCGTCCAGAGTGCACTCACAGTACAATTCAACACACTACAGATGAGAGCAGATGAGACAGCAGACGAATACTGGGCCCGCAGTCTGCGTCTTTTGCGCGATCTTGGCAAGGCTGCACCTGGCCCTCTCTCTACATGTCTCTCCATTGTGGCTGGTCTCATACCTGAGCTGTCCGACCTGTATCTTCATGTCTCTCAGACAGAGCTTGAGCGCCTTGCCTCTGCCCCTATCCCAGCCGACTCCCCACCAGGGATTGGTCCTCTCTTTGACTTCACTGCTGCACGTCTCACTGACTGGTGGAACGCCCTCCAGAACAAGCGCATTCATCGCGCTGCCATTACAGCATTTACCACCTCCTCGCCATCGGCCAGCACCACAGCATCCTCTGCTGTCTCACCATCCCAGGCCTCTACTCACTCCACACAGGCTGCTGGCCGCGGGGGAGGCCATGGCTCTGGCTCTGGCCGAGATGGAGGTCGTGGGGGCAAAGGTCGTGGGGGTGGTCGTGGCGGCAAGGGCTCTGCCACTTCAGCAGCTGACGTCACTTGCTGGAATTGCGGCGCCACTGGTCACTCGGCGCCGAAATGTGCTGCTCCTCGTGACGACGCACGCCTCGCCTCCTCCATGTGTGCTCATTGGGCGCGCACTGGTGTTGCCGCTTCCACTGCTGCGGCCGCCATGACAGTTTCCTCCTCCACATCCTCTTCATCTGCCTCAGCCCTTACCACGACATCTGCACTTCTCCAACAAACACCTCCTGCACCCAGCCCTTGGGGTTGGATTCCCCCGCCATCTGGTCCTCCATACTATGGTCCTCCATCCTCACACTACTCTGTTCCTCACTGGAGTCGCGACGATGGCCACTACTCCGATCGTGCCTCTGACCGCTCCTCCGACCGTCCCTCTGATCGTCGCGACGAGGAGCGCAGTCTCGAACGTCGCCTCGCTGAACTTCTACACCTTCGTTCCCAGGGAGGTGAGAGTGTGAGTGGCTAGTGCCATGTCTCTGTATGTGAGTCGGATGTCACTCTTCGTGGGTCCGCATCGGGTGGTGTACAAGGGGGCTTCTCTGATGATTGTCCCTGGATTGAACACTGGCAGTCTCACACGTTCCCTTCCCGTCTTGGTCATGTCACTTCCTCCTCCGCCCGTGGCACTGTGGCTGTCTGTTTGGTCCTTCCCTCCACTCGTGCCTCCCCTGGTCTCTGGATCATTGATTCAGGGGCCACCCATCACATGACCTCTTGTCGTACCTCCTTCGTGTCTCTCGGGCCCGTCCAGTCTGTCCGGTCTGTGCGCACAACCTCAGGCCAGCTGCTTCCTGTCCAAGGTGTTGGTGTCGTTCGATTTGTTGGGCCCGGCGGCACTGTCTACCTGCCCGATGTTCTGTATGTCCCCGACCTTGAGGTCAGTCTTCTCTCTGTGACCACCCTCGACGATCAGGGCATGGACTTCTCATCCAGTCCCGGCCTTGCTTCCATTTCCCTCCGCTCCTCTGGCCGTGTTGTTCTTCGTGGTGTGCGCTGTGATCGGCTGTTCCGTGTGCCACTCACGTTGCCTTCGTCCTCCGCTGCATCTGTACTTGTTCATGTCGCTCCTTCGCTGTCCCCTGATCATGCTGATCTCTTGCATCGCCGCCTCTGCCACATTCACACTATCGCGATCCAACGCCTACTTCGCCTTCCACCTGCACACGGTCTTGATCCAGCCACCTTCTCTCCACCCTGCACGTCCACCTGTCTTGATTGTGCCACTGGAAAAATGCACCGCTCACCATTCTCTACCTCTGAGTCCAGCACCTTGCACCCTCTTGACCTCGTCCATGCCGATGTCATGGGTCCATTGCCCAAGGATTTCCTCGGTGGCCTTGGGCGGTATGTTCTGTGCCTCACTGATGACTACTCCCGGTATCGCTGGGTCTTCGCCCTGCGCCACAAAAGTGATGTCACTGATGTCCTAGAGTCTTGGCTGCCCCAGGCAGAGCGCGCTTGCCTTCGGTCCCTTCGTGTGTTTCACAGTGACCATGGCGGTGAGTTCTTTGGCCCCACATCCCGCTTTCTTGAGTCCCGTGGTGTGCGGCTTGAATCCTCGGCCCCCTACACTCCCCAGCAGAATGGTGTGTCGGAACGCTGGAACCGCACTCTTGCTGATGGGGTCCGCTCTCTCCTCTCTGCCTCCGGTCAGTTCCCCCTCTTTGCCTTTGAAGCCATGTCCTACATGACATGGGTTTGGAATCGCATTCCGCATGGACCACTCCCCCACACTGTCACTCCTTTTGAACGTTGGACTGGCCAACGTGCGGATCTCCGCCTAGCTCGCGTTTGGGGCTGTCTAGCCTCTGTCTGGGTGCCTGTTGACCAGCGTGACGGTAAGTTGTCCCCTCGCGGTCGTCTATGCATTTTTCTAGGTGTCTCTCCCTTCTCCAAAGCCTGGCATTTCTGGGACCCCTCGCGCTGTCGTGTCGTTGAGTCTCGTGACGCTCTCTTCTTCGAGCACCTCTTTGAACGCGATTCTCCCCACTTTGGTGGGTCTCTCTCTCTGCCTCTTCGGGGTGGGGGTGGCTCTCCGTCCTCTGGGACTGCTGTTCTCCCCTCGGTGCATCCCTCCATTCCCTCTGTCTCCCCCTCTGCCGAACAGAGCTCTCCTCTGCCCGCGTCCTCCTCTCCGGTGCTCTCACCCTCCACAACACCACTGCAGTCTCCCATTCCGTCCTCTGGCTCTCCTACTGTCT
This sequence comes from Penium margaritaceum, assembly GCA_023375785.1. NCBI lineage: Eukaryota > Viridiplantae > Streptophyta > Zygnematophyceae > Desmidiales > Peniaceae > Penium > Penium margaritaceum. Next base: position 216,363 of record SZWC01002278.1, read on the forward strand.
CGTCCTCTTCTCCTAGTCAGGGCGCAGTATCATCGCCTTCCCCTGTCTCCTTTGAGCCGCCTCCTGTCTCCTCCGCTCCGCCTGAGCAGCAGCGTCCCGCCGTTGACCCATCATCATCTGAGCGCCCCCAGTCTTTCCCTACACACGTGGTGGGCGCCTGCGCGCTCTCCCCTCTCAGTCGCACCCTGTCGTCTCTGGTGACCCTGGTCTTCGTGCCCTCGGCCTCACCACCTCTGGCCTGTCTGCAGCCGCATCTGTCATACATCCCAGCACCGCCCTGGGTTACTCTCTTGTAGAACAAGTGTTCCACTCCGCTGTGTCTTCCTCTGCAGCCGGGTATGTTGCCTCCTGCTTTGCTGCTGCCGGTCTTTCTCCTCTTTCTCCTGAGCCACAGACTGTGTAGGCAGCTCGCACGGCCCCTGACTCGCCATTGTGGGAGCAGGCCATGAAGGCCGAACTTGATGCACTGACTGACCATGGTGTGTATGAGCTCGTTGACCTCCCACCTGGCCGCAAGGCAGTTGCCGCCAAGTGGGTGTATCATCGAAAGCTGAACCCAGACAACACAGTTGAACGGTACAAAGCTCGCCTCACCGCTAAGGGGTTCTCTCAGATCCCTGGGGTTGACTTTGATGAGACCTTTGCCCCAGTCGGCCGCTACACCACAGCCAGAGCTCTTCTCAGTCTTGTTGCTCAGCATGACTGGGAGCTGGAACAGATGGATGTCAACAATGCCTTTCTCCATGGCAAGCTGGACGAAGAGATTTACATGGTCCAGCCNCAAGGCCCTCTATGGCCTCAAGCAGTCCCCACGATGCTGGAACTAAGAGATCACAGCCACCCTTGAAAAGGGTGGCTACAAGCGAAGCACCGTGGATCCAGCGCTCTTTCTAGGGCCGCCCACAAAACCACTTGTCGCCATTCTTGTTTATGTGGACGACCTTCTCATTGCTTCCCCCGATGCTGTGGCTGTGGCCGCTGCCAAGTCCCTACTCCAAGCAGCATACAAAATGAATGATCTGGGCCCAGCTCGTGTCTTTCTTGGGATGGAGTTGGAGCGAGATCGTGCTCGTCGTGTCTTACACGTGCATCAGGCTGCCTATGTGCGCAGCCTGGGGGAGCGCTTCGCCCCACTTCTTATGTCCATTCCCACAGCGTCCACTCCCATGACACCTGCCGGGCAGTCTCTCCTGAAGTCACTCGATCTCTCAAAGCTGGGGGAGACGGTTGATGTGACCGACTATCTCCGTGTCATTGGCTCTCTGATGTATCTTGCCACTACCACGCGTGCTGATGTCGCTTTTGCTATAAATTTCCTGTCTCAGTTCTCCCAATGCCCTAGGGAGCGTCACCTCGAGGCTGCATTGCGAGTGGTTCGGTACGCCCTTTCCACTCCCTGTGTTGGGCTGCATTTTCATGCTCAGCCATCTGTGGTAGTGGATGGCTTCACAGATAGTGACTGGGCACATGATTCAGATGCTCGCAGCCGTACAGGGTACATCTTTCTAGTCGGTGGCACAGCCGTATCCTGGAAAAGTGGCAAGCAAGGGTGTGTGGCACGCAGCACTGCTGAGGCCGAGTATGTTGCTTTGGGTGCAGGCACTTGTGAAGCTGTCTGGCTGTGTCGTCTGCTGCAACAGTTGCGTGTTCCCATCCATTGCATCACTCTTCGCTGTGATAATCAAAGCACAAAGGCCATCGCTGAAAACAGTGGCATGCATCACTCACGCACCAAACACATCAATGTGGAGCATCACTTTGTTCGTGAATGCATTACTGCTGGCATTGTCCAAGTCGCTTGGGTGGACACACGGTCTCAGAGAGCTGACTTCCTCACAAAAGCCCTCAGTCGAAATGTCTTCAAAGGTGCTATTCATTCTGTGGGTCTCATCAGTCCGCATGAACCAGGTTGATCGTTGGTATGTATCTCCACTCACATCTCTTGTTATCACTTCTTGTGATTCCCTCCTGTGTGCTTTGGGATGCTTGTCTGCGGGTCATGGGGGAGTGTTGAAGTTCGTTGGCCACTCACAACTCTGTGCCCTCTTGCCTCTCACATTGTCACACACACACATGTACAGATTAAAGGGACCATGGGATCACCTAGGGAGCTGACTGGCGCTTCTATGCTGGTTGAAGCCATCGAAGTCCCCAAGTTCCTAATGGACCCAGTGGTGCCCTCTGGCACTCACATGACTATTGCATGATTTCTTCATGACTCCTGTGATGCGGTAGATGCTAGGGCCCGTACATTCTCACTGCCGTGCCCTGCATCGTATTCACTTGGTTGCATGTGATGGGGGAGCTGCATTTTCCCGGGTGCTGATCCTTAGGGGGGCCACCATGCCGGTCTTGGCCGTGCATCGGTGAGTAGCCGCCCTCGGTTAATTCCGAGTGGTCGAGCTCGACCCCCGGGTGGCGGTGTGTGCTCGCTTGGGCGTGATTCCCGTGGCGAGTGCACGCTCACCGGTTTCTAAGACACGCTCGCTCCCCCTCACCTCTTGTCTTGGTGTGACCTTGAACTTTAAAACAAGTTGCCGCATCCATGGCGTGTCTTCTGCGTTGGTGCTTGCGGTGTAACCATGCATCCCCACACCTGGACAAGCTAGGCTAGCAACTTCCTAGCAACTACAGATGTTTGCTCCAATCCAAGCATAGGAAGAGGATTTCGTTTTGTTTGGGTAAAAAACAAAGAGCTTTTTGTTCTCAAATCCATAGATGATGGATCATGAGCGTGGCACACTCAAAGAGATGCCCTTTTTATCATATACTTGTATAATTATTGAGATAAAATTCCGAAAACCTGTGACCACCGGAAAAATCATTCTCGAAACATATGTATTCCAAGCCATTTCAAAGAAGTTATGTGGTTGAAAAGAGGGTGGTAGAACATGTACGATTATGATATTCATGAGATTATTTGTTGCTTTTTCCCTGAATATTTCCAAATCTGCTGGTTATGTTCCCATTCAGGGCATCATTTATTGGGAGCCAGATCCATCACCACATCGTTTAACTCAGGTAGCCCCCAGACTTCAGCCTGTTACAAACTTGGACAACTCAAAATCGAAGCCCTGCTTGTTCAGCTTCCCAGAGTGGGATGGCGCGCCGGCAGGATCAGTGCTAACGGGGATACGGAGGCGCACCTTCCGAAGGCAAGCCAGTGGCTGGCAGCCATCAGCAGATGCGTTTTATGAGCCAGCATGATTGGCGACAGCCTGTGCGCGGGCTGCATGGGCATCATTTTGAGGTGGACTGTCAGCTATGGCGCAAAATGGCAGCCCCTCTGTTTCGATCATCAGTCCCATGAGGGGCTTGTCGGCGCCTTCTTGCCTCAGACCATCTGGAAGACCATCCACCTTGACAACGTAAATCCATCCACCTATTTGCAGTAGAAGCAACCGTGTTGCGAAACCGTGTGATAGCTTAGACGTCACTGAATAAGAGAGCTTTTCACTGCAGGGTCTTGGACTACGCGCTGCCTTGGGAAAAGATCATCGAGTTTTTGGATGGGAAGGACGTCATTGCTCTCGGGCTTACCAGCAAAGAGTTGCTTGGTTTTGCACTGGACGAGTCAACATGGAGACAGCTATGCCTACGCAAACTTCGGCTCCCCACTCTCCCACTGCCGCTACCGGCATTTTCCTGGAAGGATATTTATTCACAGATGTCAGGTCAAGTACAAAGATACGCGGACAGATTATGACAACGACAAGCCTGCGCATGCGCGCAAAACCTGGATGCTACTTGGCAAACTGTTCTCATCTTTCTGTTGATATTCCCTGCAGACACGGTTCACTCTTTCACCAAAAGACAAGCGGACAAGCATATAGGTTGGAAGCTCGCACGGGCGGAAACCTTCCGCATCCCCTTGCCTTCGGCGCTATAACATGTGGGCTTGTGATGCAGACTGGATGCGCATTGGTGCGTTCATAGTGAATTCTGGTCGACTTATAGCCACTGATACTCTTCAAAAAGCCCCTGGATTCCAAGCTGACGGGGACCACGTAAGCATTCCCTTTCTTCTGTGAAGGCATCTGCACGCCAGTATGGCTAACGACGTGTTTTACTTGCCTCCACCAGATATCAGTCACGACCCAGTCTGCCCTAGCATCTCTGTGGGAGGTGGAGAACGTTAATAATGGAATCTGGATAGCTGGTACATCCTTTGCTTGATCCATCAAATCCTATCATACACCTCACTTATGTCTCACATGATTGTTTATGTCCATATGGCAGACCTCCACCTGGTTCGCTGCCCTGTTTGCAACATGCCGTCGTGTGAAGGCATGTTCTCCGACGCCATTTGCCAACTGCCATCCTTCACGGACGCCAACTTCATCGCCCATCACTTTCATGATCGTGCAGGAACCATGCAAACCCTCGATGGTAGGAGCTGTGAGCTCTTCATGTATTCAGAATGGGAAAATGAGACCTGGACATTCGAACAGGTGGCTTCCCATGACGTGCCATTCCACTGCTCCCAGGCTCAAGGAGCAATATTGGATGCTGACTCGGTGGCCAGCAACGAAGGGCAAGGTAAGGCTGACACCCTTCGCAGATAAAATCATAAAGTGTGGTCGTTTTAACGGTTTCTGTGCTGGATGCAGCCATCTTGAGCGCTAAATGGGTTGCACCCAATGGAGACTGGCAGCCACGGTAACTGTTTGGTATGTTGGGTCATAACCTGTTTTGAAGTTGTCATTACGAGACTAAAACGCAACTGCTACCAACTGCAGGGGAATCAGTGTAAAGTGTGGAGCGGCCGCAAGCACCAACCTTCAAGCCAATGAAGGTTGGTGCTCGTTTTGTCGAACTACGAACTAGCGTGCACTCTTTTTCTGAAGTGGCCTCAACTTGATGGTGGCCATCGTGTGGCAGGACTCCGAGTGACCTGTGAGGTCCTCAGAGGCGGACCGTCTAATGCAGTTTTGGCACTCCGGGTTTCACAGCAGCTCCTCTGACTTTGATACATGAGTCCACTGCCACCAGCGGCTCTGAGCACCATGCACGACTCCTGTCGATATGACGGGCTTGTGTCTACTGAATTCCCACCGTTTTCATCAAGATTACTGAGAGAGCCAGCATTTTCCATGACTCTTTCCTCTCCATGCTCTGTATGCAATCAGTAGAGAAAACACATCCTGTTCTTTAAGTTGTCATGCTCATAAGTATCGACCCAGAGAAATGGCATCCAAAAATCATGCACACTTTTGTCGTCCAAATTGCATAGGACAACTGTTAGAAGGCCTGCATAATAGCTCCTTCGGGCAGGTGAAGTGTCAAAGTTAAGGGCTGCTTAATCGCTTGTGGAAAAGGATAACATACGATTTGCAGGGAAGACATCATTCCTAAGTACGTTGAGTGATTGCAACTCAGCAAGCTATCACTCTCCATCAAAGCCTGGAGGCTATAGTTAACATCTCACAACAATAATGCCAAGATGCACATCACATTCCAACACGTTTGAGACCGCACCAGGCACATACCACAATCCAAACTCATAGCAGCAAGACATTGACAGACGAACTTGTAGTCCACTTCAACAGAAGATTTCAATGAATCACGGGAAGTGATCAGCAGCTGGGCCTGAGGATACACTAAAATAGTACACCGCAACCACTAGTGGTTGAGCTCAGGTCAAATGTGCTCTAGGCAGTTTGAGCCCTGGTACGAACGCTCTCACCCTTTAGTAATCTGAACCCTCTCAACCCATGAGAGTGCACCAGACTGCATATCACTTGATACTGAGGGCACATACCAAATGCCTTCCATCCCTGCAGAAGTGAATATCCTCCATTTACAGGCTGTGAGCAATGGCAACGAGCCCTACCCTGGCCACTGGGTGTCTTCGTTGCTTTCAATGCAACGTCCTTTATGGGCACGGCCAGTTTGCTGGTGCCCCCCCCTCCATGAATTTCAGGGTCCAGATTCACTGGCTCATATCATGAATAGTTGATGGGAGAACCATCACTCATCATCTCGATCTCTATCTCCGGGTCTGACCTGCCCACAACACCAGCAGGGTGTGCCATACCACTCGTAACTTCCTCCGAGACACCCGATCCATCGACAGCCTCATTCAGGTCCATCCTTAGCGCCGACATTAATGTCTCCTTCACCTCCCTCATGGTTGGCCTGGATGCCTCATCAACCTGGTGGCAAAAAGCACAGAAAAGACGGGAAAATGCAGAAGCTGAAACTTCATAACCTGCTCATCTTCAGAAGAGTCCCCAGGGAGAGGGAATGAAGGTTATAGGGCACATACTTCAAAAATGCAGCACAAAGCATGAACTCATCAGAAACGTCTAGGTCCACAGGGCCAGGATCCAAACCTGCCGGATGGCCTTTTCGGCAGGTTTAGCGCATAACGGAGACTTGCCCGAAATCTTCCCGACAACCTTGCCGGCAACCCACTTGGTGGGTTCAGGCTCCAGCAGGCCCTCAAGCCCATCAAACTACGCTGTAAACCTGCCGGAACCTGCTCTCTCGCAGGTAGTCGGCAGTGTTCCGGCACCCGCCTTCCTCCAGTCCATGGATTTTCTCGAGGTCAAAGTGCAGCACTCGCCGTCACACAGCTGTCAATTCACTCGTCCACCAGGGTCGGCATGCTGTAGCATTGTTGATAAGTTTCACAGAAACGGGTGGATCCGCGTCGCAAGGTCACAACTATGTTGACTTTTCAGTTTCAACACGGCTTCTCCTGCCGGAGAAGTGTCCGGCAGGACTAACAACCGTTTCGTATTTCACAATCAGCCGTCTTCCCGCTGTCGCCATACCTGGCGGAGAAGTCTACGGCAGGTTCAGATCCAGGACCGGGATTCGGCCCACGATTTGACCCCAAAACTGCCTACATTGCAAAGACTAAGAATTTCTTCTGGCTGGTCACATACATGAGGCAAAAGTTCATGGACAGCAACTGAATTCTGATCTGATATCACACATCAGCAACAAAGATCATGCCTCCATTGCACATGCCCTCATGAAACAGCTTGGGGGCCGTATGCATACTCACATGAGTTCAGCTCCAGCAAGCATGCGGAAGCTTTCTCCTTTGCCAGAAAACTACATCCATCTTTTCCCTTGACGCAACAGACTTGTAACAGACTTGACCTTGTCAAAAGTCCGTGACGCAGAACATGAAAAGCACATCCCCC
>SZWC01002279.1:4339-27475 GCA_023375785.1 Penium margaritaceum
AGATCGAGATGAGAATCTCGTACCGCAGTGTCATTCTCGCATTTTTTTGTGGACCTGCCACGTGTGCCAAGGCCTTTATATGTGAAGGTTGTGTTGTGCTTTGTGCCGTCTTGTACAGTTTACTGTGACCACTCGGCCGTGTCCATACTCGTGCAGATCCCTGAGGCAGGCGGACCTGGTGACACCGGCGCGACGACAGGCGGCGGCCTACCCGTCTGGAGCTGACCGACCACTGTTCCAGAGCCCCAGATGTCACCGGGACTCCCTGCTGTGGTTTCTACGTCCTGCAGGCGCCTTTCGGCGGACTGGGCATGAGGCCCATTTGCGTGTTTTTGCATTATATACTCGCTGTCAGTCGATGGATGCATGCATGTGACCAGTCGTTGCGTGCGTCTTTTGATTCTGCACGTCTAGGTTCAGACGGCGTAGGATTCTGACATGTGTGCGCAGAGTTACGGCCAAAACAGTGGTTTTGGGCCGGTTTTAGGACAGCTCTTGGACTGCCGCGTGCGACACCCGCCGTGCGCCGCGGCAGGTATTTATGCCCTGGACCTGTCATTTGTCATTTCTCTCTGCATTTACGAAGCTATTGAAGCTTATGAGACTTTGCGCGTCTCCCTAGCCTGATCCTTGCTGTTTCTTGCACCTGCCTGCTTGCTAGTGCGTCAGCTGACTGGACAGTGTCGCCACGTCAGCAGCAGCAAGGCTAGGAAGCTTCCTAGCAGTTTCTCAGGTTGTAGGATCCGTACGTAGATAAGTGAGAAGACACACATTGTAGAATCACTTTAATGGTTTGCAAATACTAAATTTTCTACCGCCAAACCTTGTAGCTTTCTTCGAGTAAACCAGGATGAACATGAGGCGGATACATTGAATGAGGACGACTCTGACGTCTCTGTTGCAGATTGATTTTTATTCGGATCTCCTACACGTCTATTCTCCGCACAGATTGGCAATTTGTCTCATTCCCTATGTGGTTTGATCCATTTATGCTCCACATTAGCGATTTTTTTACAAAATGCGGTGGTCACGACTCCCACGCAACCTTCCACCATCCTTTCATCACCACGGTCAAGAAAAGTGCCTCTCGGAACGCCCCCTCACTAGTACAAGTTCGAGACATCACACAACGAGGTCGAGATCGGTACGAGATCGAGACCGGCCACGTGCACTTCGGTACGAGATCCAGAAATTCTCGGTCTTGACCGACGAGACCAGACATCTCGTACCGTAAGGTTCGAGACCGACTTCGAGATCGAGATTTCTCGTCTCGATCTCGATTTTGTTGGTTTTTGCGCTCATTGTGCTCTGTTGTGTCCTCCCGGCTTGTGTACATCGGCGTGCAGATGACTGACGACGAGACTCGACGCTGATGGAGTGTCGTCCGGTGGAGCCAACGCACGCTGGGGTCGTCTTGCAGTTCGCTGGAGCCCCCTCTCTCCGGCGACGTGTTCAGCTCCATCGGCAGGCCTCCTCGGCGGTCACGCTGCCGGCAGTCACTGCAACCACAGTCGCTGTCTGCATGCGTCCAGCGCGTACTGTCGTGCCTGCGTCGTCATGCGCTGCCTAGGGTCCCAGTTGCATGTTGCTTGGCCCTGTTTGGCAGCATAAACCGTCGTGGGCACTGCCTGGGTTCAGGCTGCCATAACTCCTCGCTACTATTTTTCTAGCAGATTCTGACCGCACGGCTGCGTTTGCAGCGTCAGTATTATGGTATGGTCTAGTTTTTAGGCAAAACGGACGACGCCCGGGTTTTGGGCTGTCGGCCGTCTGGCAGGCCTCACCGAGAAAACCTGCCAGCCTGAAATAAGCTGTTTTCTGATTGGTTGATGAACTGAGTAACAAGCTCTACAGAGCTTGGGGGGCGGCTTGAACTTGGAGGGGTCCCCCATTGCTGTTCATTCTTGTTTCCTAATCAGTTACTATCAGTTTTCAGCTGCTTTCTGGCGCTAACTCTAGCGCGCGCGTTTTTGAGTAACAAACCCAGAGCTTCCAGACTTAGACTCTAGAGCAACAGACTGAGGGGGCAGCTGACTTAAGCAACTAGCGTGGAAGCCCGCACGCTGCATCAACAACGCTGCTGCCCCAACCTGCTGCATAGTTTTCCTTTTTGGTATTAGAGCTAGAGCGTAGCAGCAGCAGCAGAAGACGGGCAAACAGGTGCCAGACAACGCCGACGGACCTCCATACGCGCCAGTGCAGGGGAAATGCTGCCGGATTTTTCCCGACAGCATTGACCCTCCTGGTGGCGGCGTCAGATTTTTTCCCACGGCCACTGGGCCAGGGGAAATGCTGCCGAATTTTTTTTTTGCAGCACTTACCCCCACGCGTGACGCGAGGAGGTGAGCGGCGGGCGGCGTCTGACATCTGTGGGCGACGATGCACGCAGCAACGTCACCCAGGTGCAGTGAATGGCAGCACCAGCAGCAGCAGGCAGAAGCAGCAGCTCGCAGCAGCCCGCAGCAGCAGCAGCTCGCAGCAGCAGCAGCCCGCAGCAGCAGCCCGCTACAGTAGTCCGCAATAACAGCATGCAGCAGCCGCAGCACGCAGCGGCTGCAGCACACAGCGGCTGCAGCAGCAGCGGGCTGCAGCAGCTGTTGCAACGAGCTGCAGCAGCCGCCAGCTGTTGCAGCAGCAACAGTGAGCAGCAGCTGGCATCTGCCAGCCGCGGCTACTGCTGTCCGCTACTCGCAGCGAGCGAGCAGCGAGAAGCAACCCGCTACTGCCAGCGAGCAGCAGCTCGCTGCTGCTAGGCGAGCAACAGCCCGCTGCTCGCAGCAGACAACGGGCTGCTACCCGCTGTGACAAGGAGAAAAAAATAGGGCAACAAAAAAAAATCCCCCACCCCCGCAGCTCGCTACAGCAGCCTGTAGCTGTAGCGAGCAGCTGTTGCAGCACGCAGCAGCTGCAGTAGCGCTCGGCAGCAGCAGCAAGCTACAGCAGCTCGCTGCTACAGGAGCAGCAGCCATAGCAGCTGCTGCAGCTCATAGCACCAGCAGCTGCAGGTACAACTGCAACAGCATCAGCAACAGCAGCAGCAGCTGCAACAACCGTAGCAGCAGCAGCAGCAGCAGCACTAGCAGCAAACAGCTACAGCATTAGCAGCAGCAACAGCAGCAGCAACAGTAGTAGCAACAGCAGCAGAAGCAGCAGCAGCAGCACTAGTAGCAGCAGCAGCAGCAGTAGCAGCAACAGCAGCAGTAGCAGTAGCAGCAGCAGCAGCAGCGGCTGCAGCAGCATCAGCACCAACAGCAGCAGCGGCGGCCCCAACATTCGCCGCTGCTAACGTCAGCACCCTTCTGCTGACGTCACTGCTTACGTCATCAACAAAAAAAAACACAAAATAAGGAGTGAAAAAGGGGGGGAGAAAGGAAAGGGGGAAGGCAACCCAAGGGGTGGATAGAACTCCCACCACCCCTTTTTGCTTACATCAGCCAAAGCAATAAAAAAAAACAATGGGCACCACACCATGGTTGGTACCCCTAGTGAGGAGGGGTCCTCCTCTATTGGGGGGATCCCTACCCCTCCTTTCTTGCAGCGCCTGCAGCAGCAGTAGTAGTAGCAGCAGCCGCAGCAGTAGCAGTAGGAGTAGCAGCAGCAGCAGCAACAGCAGCAGCAGTAGCAGCAGCAGCAGCAGCAGTAGTAGCAACAGCAGCAGCAGTAGCAACAGCAACAGCAGCAGCAGTAGCAGCAGTTGCAGCAGCCGCCGCCGCCACCGCAGCAGCAGTAGCAGCAGCAGCAGCAGGTGCAGCAGCTACAGCCCACTGGTGTCGTCCGCGGCAATCTTGACCCCCTCGTTGCTCTTCAGCAACAGCTCGCTGCCTTGACGTAGCAGCTTGCTGCGCTACAGCCGGTAGCCATCCAGACTGCCACCAGTGTGCCACCGTCATTCGTCCCTCCAGGGCACGTCAGCCCAGCGGTGTCTGTTGCCACGTACTATCTGGCACAGCAGCAGACTCAGCACCAGCGGCAGACCGTCACTTTCGTCCTTGGCCCCACTCTGGGTGCCGGCCGTAGGCAAAAGGACTTTGAGACGCCGCCGCCGCCGCTTCAGGCGGCGAGCAGTTCCAAAGCTGGGAGCTTAGCTTCCGGATCTGGGCGCAGGGTGAGGGCCTATGGACACACTACACCCTCCCTTACGACTCCACCCAGGCCAACCAGTTGTATGACGCTGGTCGCGCCGTCCGTGCCCTTGTCCCAGTTGCTCCTCCTGCTTCCCGCCTGGCCCTAGAGCCTTTCCTCGGCGATTTTACCGCCGGCGCCATACCAGACCCTGCAGCCGCATGGCATGTCCTCACCAGACCCCATCGTCTGTCCTGCAACGGTGAGATCAGTCGTCTGCTCCGGGAGTTCAACTCCCTGCACATGGGGGAGACCGAGACGGTCACTACCTACTGGCAGCGGGCAGAGGACATCCTACGTCGTCTCGGCACATCTGCTCCACCCCCTCTGTCCGCGCTCCTCACCATCAAGCGCGGCGCCACTAGCACATACGCGGACGTCTTCGTGCACTACCCCCAGGACGTCCTGTCCACCATGGCAGCCCAGGGCACCCTCATGCCCTGGGCATACGAGCTCTTCCTCCGCATTGAGGAAGCTCGCCAGGAGTCCCAGCTCCATCGCACGGAGGCCCTCGCCTCCGTGGCCATCGCCTCTCCCGNTCTATCCGCGCTCCTCACCATCAAGCGCGGCGCCACTAGCGCGTACGCGGACGTCTTCGTGCACTACCCCCAGGACGTCCTGTCCACCATGGCAGCCCAGGGCACCCTCATGCCCTGGGCATACGAGCTCTTCCTCCGCATTGAGGAAGCTCGCCAGGAGTCCCAGCTCCATCGCACGGAGGCCCTCACCTCCGTGGCCATCGCCTCTCCCGCCGCGGCCACCTTCGCCAGCTCCTTCGCCAGCTCCTTTGCCAGCTCCTCCGCCAGCTCTTTGTCGACGGTGAAGAAGAAGCGTCGGAGTAAGAAGGGCAAGGGTCAGCAGCAGCAGCAGCCGCAGCCGTCGACTGGGTCCGGCAGTGGTGGCTCGGTCTGCCACAACTGTGGCCAGCCTGGGCACGGGTGGTACACATGCCCTCTACCGACCGACGAGGTGCGCGTCATCGCCACCATGCGTCGCCAGCGGGAGCGCCGTCTCGCCTCCGCCGCCGTCGTTGTCGCCAGCTCCGACGCCTCGGCCTCGCCCAACAGCTCCACCACTCCGGTCGCCTCGCCAGTCCCGCAGACACCGGCGCCGCCGTCGCACCATCCGCAGCCGTCGGCGCCTCGGCTCCCTACGCCGACTCAGTTCCCCTACTACCCGGGCTCCGGCGCCGTCACTCCGCACTCCGTCTACACTCCCGGGCACACCTCTCGTGAGCGTCAGCTGGAGCAGTTCATCGCGCTCCAGCTTGGCCTGCCTCGTCCTCCTCCCCAGGGAAGTGCGAGTTGCGTCACTTCCTGCCCTCATGCCCAGCCCTGCATGACTGAGACTGAATTGCGGTCGTGTCCCATTTCCTCTCCTGCCTGGTCGTCGCCAGTGGCCTCCTCCACCCCTCTCCTTGACGACATTGCATGGCTTGACGATTGGCAGTCCCATTCTGCGCCTGCGTCCACTGCGTCTGCGTCCCTCGCGTGCTGCCATGTGACCGTTAGCGATCTGGCGACCCCGGTCCAGGACCCTGCTGAAACCTGGATCATCGACTCCAGGGCCACGCATCACATGACGGCCTCTCGTGAGGCCTTCAGTATGCTCGGTCCTGTAGGCGATGTCTCCGGTGTCCGGACGGGCTCCGGACAGGTGTTGCCTATCTGTGGTGCTGGCGTCGTTCGTTTCCGTGGTCCTGCTGGTGATGTCTTTCTGACCGATGTCCTCTTCGTCCTTGGTCTCGAGCTCAGCCTCCTATCCGTGACTGCCCTTGACCGCATGAGCATGGATGTTGTGCACTTGCGTGGTGTTGGCACTGTGTCGTTGCGTCCGTCTGGTCTTGTCGTCCTGCACGCCACCGCCCGTGGCAACCTGTGGCATGTTCCTCGCCTCTCCTCCTCTCCTCCTGTCTCCTCCCCGTCGGCCGCCACAGGCCATGTGTTTGTCACCAGTACACTTTCTCCTCAGCACACCCGCCTCTTGCACCGCCGCCTTTGCCACGTCCACTCTGCCGCTGTAGAGAGCATGCTTTGCATCCAGCCGGCCAAGGGCCTTGACCCGGAGACTTTCCCTCTCCCGTGTCCCGCTGAGTGCATTGACTGCGCTCAGGGGAAGATGCACCGGTCCACATACCCCTTGTCCTACTCCCGTGCATCCGCCCCCCTTGACCTTGTCCACTCGGACGTCATGGGTCCTCTCCCCACCGAGTCCGTCGGAGAGCATGGCCGATATGTCCTCACCCTTACGGATGACTATTCTTGCTACCGCTGGGTCTTCAGCCTCCGACAGAAGAGCGATGTCGCTCGAGCCATTCAGGACTGGCTCGTCCTCGCGGAACGCGAGTGTGGCCGCCCCCTCCGCCGCTTTCGCTCCGATTGCGGCGGAGAGTACATGGGTGACACCACGACCTTTCTCGCCTCCCGAGGGATCCACCATGAGACGTCTGCGCCCTGCACACCCGCCCAGAACGGCGTGTCCGAGCGGTGGAACCGCACCATGGCCGATGCCGTCCGCACCATGCGGGTCGAGTCAGGTCTCTCCGATGGCTTCTATTTTGAAGCCATGTCCTACATGACCTGGGTTTGGAACCGGGTTCCCCACGGTCCCCTTCCTCGCCAGTCCACACCATACCAGCACTGGTGCGGTCGACGCGCTGACCTCCGCCCGGCTCGCGTCCGGGGGTGCGTGGCCATTGTGTGGCTGCCCGCCCCTGAGCAGAGCGGCAAGCTTACCCCTTGCGGACGCCCCTGCACCTTCCTCGGTGTGTCTCGTCAGTCCAAGGCCTGGCGCTTCTGGGACCCATCTCGACACTGCATCGTCGAGTCCCGTGATGCCCTGTTCTTCAAGGATCTATTCCCCCGCGACCTCATACGCTCCGGCTTGTCGGTGTCCCTCCCGTCGCGTGGGGGAGTGGTGAGTATGTCCTCCGTCCTATTGCCTCCGGGTGACACATCACTTCGTCCCTCTGAGCCGGTAGCGCCTGTTGCGTCCTCTGGCCCTCCCGGGCCAACAGCCCCAGTGGCGTCCGCTGGCCCCTCCGGGCCAGCAGTCTCAGCCGTGTCTGCTGGCCCCTCTGAGCCAGCAGTGCCTGTCGTGTCCGCTGGCCCCTCCGGGCCAGCAATCCCTGCCACGTCCGCTGGCCCCTCTGATCCAGCAGCGCCTGTCGTGTCCGCTGGCCCCTCCAGGCCGGCAACCCCAATCACGTCTGCTGGCCCCTCCGGGCCAGCAATCCCAGCTGCATCCACTGGCCCCTCTGAGCCAGCTGCGCCTGTCGTGTCCGCTGACCCCTCCGGGCTAGCAGCCCCAGTCGCGTCCGCTGGCTCCTCTGAGCCAGCAGCGCCTGTCGTGTCCGCTGGCTCCTCCGGGCCGACAGCCCCAGTCGCGTCCGTTGGCTCCTCCGAGCCAGTAGCCCCGTCCGCCTCTGTTGGCCAGTCGGACCCAGTACCAACTTCTGCCTGACTGCGCTACATACGTGGTCCAGGCGGCAGCCTCCGACCTCGGCCGACAGTGAGCGCGCAGACCGCCGCACTGCGTCCCGTGGCGCCTCGACTCCCTGTGGCCCCACGTGTCTCCTCCACTCCCACAGTCGTGAGTGGGGACCCTAGCACGAAGGCTCTCGGCCTGACCACCTCAGCCATCATCACAGACCTTCACCCTAGCTCTGCACTAGGCTCCGCCATGCTTCATCACGAGCATCGTCATGCTGTCGTGGCTACACTCGCCCGGATCCCACCTGGAGCTCGTGAGGCGCATGCCCTTTCAGTACGGTCCACAGCACACCCAGAGGATCCAGCTACCCTGCGCGAGGCACGAGCCTCTCCTGAGGCCACACATTGGGATGCTGCCTGCGCTGAGGAGCTCGCTGCCATCCGCCAGCACCACGTGTATGACCTCGTCGACCTCCCTCCAGGTCGGAAGGCCATTGGTGCCAAGTGGGTCTTTCGGCGCAAGTGGAAGCCTGACGGGTCCTTGGACAAGTACAAGGCCCGCCTCACTGCAAAGGGGTTTGCTCAGGTCCCTGGGGTTGATTACGATCAGATCTTTGCCCAAGTCGGTCGGTTCTCCACTAGCCGGGCACTCTTCAGCCTGGTTGTCCAGCATGGGTGGGAACTGCATTAGATGGACGTGAGAAACGCGTTCCTCCATGGATCACTTGAGGGTGAGGAGCTCTACATGGTGCAGCCCCCAGGCTTTGACGACGGCACTGGGAGAGTTTGGCGGCTGCGGAAGGCCCTCTATGGCCTGAAGCAGTCACCTTGGTGCTGGAACCAGGAGATCAGCAGCACGCTTCTCCGTGGTGGCCTCCAGCGCAGCACCGCTGACCCCGCCCTGTTCATCAGCCCACGGGGTCAGACCCTCGCCGCAGTTCTGGTCTACGTCGACGATCTCCTCATTGCGTCGCCAGACACGGCCGCCATCCAGTGTGTCAAGGACTTGCTGCACACTACCTACCAGATGAAGGATCTCGGGTCCGCTCGAGTCTTCCTGGGCATGGAGTTCGAGCATGATCGCTCACAGGGCATCCTACACGTTCACCAGGCTACCTATGTGCAGACCCTGTCCACTCGCTTCGCCGAGGACCTACACCTTGTGCCTAGCGCATCTTCACCCATGTCACCCGATAGCCAGGTGAAGCTGGAAAGTCCTGACCCAGCTGTTCTGGGGGAGCCAGTTGATGTGAACACGTATCTGCGGGTCATCGGGTCACTGATGTTCATGGCGACGACGACGCGTCCAGACATCGTGTTCGCTGTTAACCTCCTGGCCCAGTTCTCTCAGGAGACGCGTCACCTCCACTTTGAGGCCGCGATCCGAGTATTGCGCTATGTCGTCTTGACCCCTCGGCGAGGCCTCATGTTCCGCCGTCAGCCGTCCGTCGTTGTAGTGGGTTACACTGACAGTGACTGGGCCGGCAGTCCAGACGATAAGAGTCGCACTGGGTGGATCTTTCTGGTCGGGGGCACAGCTGTGTCCTGGCGCAGTGGCAAGCAGGGGTGCATTGCTCGCAGCACTACTAAGGCTGAGTACGTGGCCCTTGGCTCAAGCGCGTGTGAGAGTGTGTGGTTGCGGCGTCTGTTGTCCGAGTTCCGTCAGTCTGTCGCATCCATCACCTTGCATTGTGACAATGAGAGTGCCATGGCCATTGTAGACAATGACGGTGTGCATCACACTCGCACAAAGCACATCAATGTTGAGTATCACTATGTGCGTTCGTTGTTGCACGACGGCAGCATCAGCATCGTGTGGGTTGAGATAGCACGGTTGCTGGCTGACTTCCTGACCAAGGCACTGAAGCGGGACTCGTTTAAGAAGGCTGTGAGTTCAGTGGACGTGCGTCCGTGACCTGCTTTCTTTGTCTTTGCCTGCACTT
Organism: Penium margaritaceum; assembly: GCA_023375785.1. Lineage (NCBI taxonomy): Eukaryota > Viridiplantae > Streptophyta > Zygnematophyceae > Desmidiales > Peniaceae > Penium > Penium margaritaceum. The sequence continues at coordinate 13,836 of SZWC01002279.1, forward strand.
CTGTGTGTCCTGGGGGAGTCTGTTTGTTGACCGTGTCTCTGCCCGCCCATGTGCACTACGCCTGTGAGTCATGGGGGAGTGTTGGTTTTTGCGCTCATTGTGCTCTGTTGTGTCCTCCCGGCATGTGTACATCGGCGTGCAGATGACTCACGGTGAGACTCGACGCTGATGGAGTATCTTCCGGTGGAGCCGACGCACGCTGAGGTCGTCTTGCAGTTCCCTGGAGCCCCCTCTCTCCGGCGACGTGTTCAGCTCCATCGGCAGGCCTCCTCGGCGGTCGCGCTGCCGGCAGTCACTGCCACCGCAGTCGCTGTCTGCATGCGTCCAGCGCGTAATGTCGTGCCTGCATCGTCATGCGCTGCCTAGGGTCCCAGTTGCATGTTGCTTGGCCCTGTTTGGCAGCATAAACCGTCGTGGGCACTGCCTGGGTTCAGGCTGCCATAACTCCTCGCTACTATTTTTCTAGCAGATTCTGACCGCACGACTGCGTTCGCAGCGTTGGTATTATGGTATGGTCCAGTTTTCAGGCAAAACGGACGACGCCCGGGTTTTGGGCTGTCGGCCGTCTGGCAGGCCTCACCGAGAAAACCTGCCAGCCTGAAATTAGCTATTTTCTGATTGGCTGATGAACTGATTAACAAGCTCTACAGAGCTGGGGGGGGGCTAGAACTTGGAGGGGTCCCTCATTGCTGTTCATTCTTGTTTCCTAATCAGTTACTATCAGTTTTCAGCTGCTTTCTGGCGCTAACTCTGGCGCGCGCGTTTCTGAGTAACAAACCCAGAGCTTCCAGACTTGGACTCTAGAGCAGCAGACTGAGGGGGCAGCTGACTTAAGCAACTAGCGTGGAAGCCCGCACGCTGCATCAACAACGCTGATGCCCCAACCTGCTGCATAGTTTTCCTTTTGATTTAACAGCCTTAGCTGCGGCGCACGGCAGGTGTCGCAAGCGGTAGTGCAAGATTTGTCCTAAAACCGGCCCAAAACCACTGTTTTGGCCGCTTCCTGCGCAGACATGTCAGAACGCTATGTCGTCTGAACCTAGACATGCAAGATCACAAGCCGGACGCTACGACTGGTCACATGCATGCATCCAACATCAAACGGTGGACACAAAATGCAAAAACATGCAAATCGGCCCCACGGCCAGTCCACCGATGAACTCCTGCGTGCTGCAGAAAAGCTGCAGGAGGTCCTGGGTAGCGTCCAGAGGTCTGGAACGGTTGTCGATGAACTCCAATCTCTTATTCTGTCACCAGATGACGCATCGATACCACCAGGGTCCGCATCAGGGATCTGCACGAGTATGGACACGGCCGAGTGGTCACAGTCAACTGTACTGGCCGACAGGAACGTCACAAATCACAACACTCCCCCATGACCAGATGGTACGCATGCCCATACACGTGCGGCACTGAGACGAGTACAACAACGAGTGCAACGACAGATGTGACACGGACACAGACACACCCCACACTCAACCACTTTTGGCAAGGGGCGGAGCCCAACAGAACGAATGACCACCAGAAACTTTCTGCGTGCTAGTGCTTTCGTCAAGAAGTTAACACGCTGCATGTCAGTGCCAACCCAAATGACGGAGATCACGCGTCGCTCCACAAGATCATGCACAAAGTGATGCTCAACCGCAATGTGCTTCGTATGAGCATGAAAGACACCAGAGTTCTTCGCAATGGCAAGAGCACTCTGGTTGTCGCAACGAAGCCCAATGGCAGGAACTGACTGATGCAGCTCAAGGAACAGGCGCTGCAACCATACCGCCTCAGCAGCCCCTGCACCCAGAGGAACATACTCTGCCTCCGATGAGCTACGTGCAATGCAGCCCTGCTTCCCGCTGCGCCAGGACACAGCGGTACCACCGAGCAGGAACATGTAATCGGTGCGACTGCGTCCATGTGGGCTCCAGGCCCAGTCGCTGTCAGTGTAGCCATCAAGGACCAACGAGCGCTGTTGGGGAAGCAGGTGGAAGGTCGACTAGATGGAAAACTCGGATGGCGCGAAGCTTATCCTCGCAGGCAGCACATCAAGCGTCAGCATCCTGTGATGAGAGAGCTTCCCTCAGTGTGCCCGGGTAAGGCGCCATAGAGGGAGAGCTATGTGTGGCAAGAGCGCACGCCTTAGTGCTAGGTCTGATGACCACAAGATTGGCTGCTACATCACAAGCGATATGAAACTCGCGAGTGACGAGGTCGTGTCTTACGGGGCACGTTGGATGTACCTCTGTGTGCTCAATGCAGACACTGAGGCCTAGGGCCTTTGTGCCGGGATCACCACTCACGATGCTGCGATAGGAGTGCCTGGGTGCGGGACCAGACACTCGCTGATCTCCGGAATCCAATGGTTGAAGATGACCGCCGGGTTCACGGGAGTAACCTGGGCTCGAGGAGTGCACCTCAGGCTCAGGAACAGGCACAATCATAGCTAGGGAGGGCTGAGGCAAGGGAGCTGGTGATGCTGTGCAAGGAGATGCGTGTGTGGAAGACACGGGACTCGGTGTGACGGTAGGAGCAGGTGAGGCAGGGCCACACACAGAGGCAGGAGTGCCGGCGGACATAGGTACGGTCACAGGATTATGCACAGGTATAGGATCATGGGTACTTGTGGGGTGCGAGGGAACAGGGGTAGAAGCCGGCGGTGCTGGAGAGGTATCTGGGTCGACATCGATTATCGCTGGGTCATCAAGAGCCGGAGAACGCAAAGTGGAGGGAGCTCGAACGGACACATGAGCCTGGTGAGAGGTGTTCGCAGGCGCAGACTCCCCCATTCGTCGAGAAACCTCACATGTAGGAATGTGCGTGATGGATAGCAACGTAATCGATGTCAGATGACGGTAGCTGAGGGACTCAAAGAAGAGCGCGTCGTGTGACTGAACAATGCGAAGAAGAGCAAGGTCCCAAAAGCGCTAGGCCTTCGACGGCAAGGAGATGCCTACAAACACACACAAGCGACCCCGCGGTGAGACCTTGGACCCCTGCTGGTCCTCGGTGTACCACACAGAAGCCAATGATTCCCAAACGCGAGCGAGACGCAGGTAAGCACGGTGGTCGAACCAGAGCTCATACGGTGTGACGTGGTCCGGAAGGGGATCGTGCGGGAGGCGGGTCGAGACCTAAGTCATGTAGATGAAGCCTTCAAAAGCGAAGGACTCCGGGAGACCGCACTTAGACAGCATAGCACAAACCGCATCCTCCATGGTACTGCTCCAGCGCTCAGAAACACCTTTCTGCTGAGGAGTAGCAAGAGCGGAGACCTGGTAAAAAATCCCGTGCTCGGCGAAGAGGCTTTCCATCTTGCCAAGAAACTCGTTGCCGCGATCCAAGCGGAAGGTGTGCAGTATGTGGCGGGACGGACGCTCAGCCATCAGTAGCCAGAGGCAAACTGCGAGAGCGACGTCACTCTTCTGGCGCAGGCTGTAGACCCACCGAAACCGGGTGAATTCATCAGTCAGGGTCAGAACGTATCCACCCCAATCGGATAGAGACTCGATAGGAAGAGGACCAAGAAGGTCCGGTGGGCTGTGTCCAAATGAGCTTTGACACAGTGTCGGAGCCAACATGACACAGACGGCGATGAAGTAATCGCTGGTGCTTAGGAGACAGAACACCGGTGATAAAAACACGAGCTGAAGGGGAGGGGGACATGCGGAGCCAGCAGGACGAGATGCGATGCCTGCAGCGGGAGCAGACTGACGCCATACGTACACTCACCGAGCTTCTTCACGGTCATTCCATGACTCCACGACAGACCTCTGAGGGAGCGGCCGGTAGCTCTGATACCATGAGAAAATGCGTGGAAGCTTCCTGGTGATACAGCCGACAACTAGGCGTCAGTGCCTAGTCAGACGGCGACGACAGTCACAAGTCGTGCACACAACGACAAGGGTCTCGCTAGGAGACGCAAGGCAAGTTTATAAAATGCTTCAATAGCATTTGCAGAGAGAGATGACAAATGACAGGTCCATGGCATAACTACCTGCCGCAGCGCACGGCGGGTGTCGCACGCGGCAGTGCAAGATCTGTCCTAAAACCGACCCCAAACCACTGTTTTGGCCGTAACTCTGCGCAGACATGTCAGAAGGCTATGTCGTCTGAACCTTGACGTGCAAGATCACAACCTGGACGCTACGACTGGTCACATGTATGCATCCAGCATCAAAAGGTGGACACACAAAGCAAAAACATGCAAATCGAGCTCACGGCCAGTCCGCCGATAAACTTCTGCGTGTTGCAAAAAAACTGCAGGAGGTCCCGGGTAGCGTCGAGAGGTCTGGAACGGTCGTCGGTCAGCTCCAAGCTGGTAGTCCTCCATCAGAGGACGCACCGGTACCACCAAGGACTGCATCAGGGATCTACAGGAGTATGGACATGGCCGAGTGGTCAGAGTAAACTGTACAGGCCGACGGGAACGTCACAAATCACAACAGCCTTTTCTCAAGAAGTTAGTCGTAAAATAGTGTGAATGCGGAGTATAGAGAGCGAGAGCCAGTGAGCGTTGTGCCGACCATGCGAGAGGCACAATGACACTTCTTCGCTACCTGGGGCTGAGCCCGACCATCATAAAGCCGTGGGCGGCTACTCACCGCAACACAAGGCTAGCCTTGTCTGGTGGCCCGTTGAAAATCAGCATCCGACTATCTACGATCATTCCATCTTCCACAAGCATAGCAAATCTGGAGATGACCCTATTGTGATGTGAGTGGTCCCTGTCTGCTTGTAAAGCTTACTGTGACCACTCGACCGTGTCTATGCACATTCAAAGCCCTCGTGCAAATCAAGCTGAAGCTGAAGCACTGACATGTGGTGGCTCCGCCCACCAGCAGCTGCCGGACAGCTGCCACATCATCGTAGGTGATTTTTGGGGTGCTGTGCAGGTTTTTCTGCAGTTGCTAAAGTTTTTTCGGTGGGCTGGCTCTAGAGCCCAATTTGCATGTTCTGCATAGCATGTCCACCAATCGATGCCGGACCTGTGCATGTTACAAGCGCCCGGCTCGAGATTTTGCATCTCTAGGTCCGCCTCGTCTCACGGCACATGTTTATGCTGTGTGCTTGTCAGTTGCCATTCCTCTGTGCATTACAGAGCTATTGACACTTGCAAGACTTTGCGTCTTTCTGGCCTAACACTCGTTGTTTCTTGCACCTTCTTGCTTGTTCGTGCGTCAGCTGACTTGAGAGGTTCACCACGCCAGCGGAAACAAAGCTAGGAAGCTTCCAGTTAAATTCTATTGGTATCACAGCAGCAAGGCATCCCTCGCTGAGTTGCACAGCAGAGACAGAGCAGTGGTAGCAACAATGAGAGTCAGTGCTAAAGCCACTGACCTCGGAGGACCAACCAAGCCACAGTGATCTGCCACAATAGATTGCAGCAATGGAGATGCTCTTGTTATCGCATCCCCACGCCAACACCGCATGAAAGAAAAGGATTGCCGAAATCTCCAGCACTTGTTGGGGGATGTGGTGGTGCTAAGGGGTCCATGAAGCTTCCCAACACATTCGTTCAGGTCGCACCTACCACCCCTCCCGGGCGTGAGAGAGCGCAACTGTTCCATAAAACCACCGTTTTTGGCTAGTAAATTCTTGTTAGAAATCTGTTGCAATAACATGTCCATTGCATCCAATCCTGTCATGTTTAATGTCCTGTAGGATCCAGGAAATGAAAAGACGCCCTCAGAAGAAGTTTTGTTTTTTCAATTTCGGACACAGAAGAAGAACACGGCATTTTTAACATTTTCAAGGTTTGCTTTTGAACAAAAACATCACCATTGCAGTGATCATCCTCTAGCACATCATTACTTCAAAATTTGCTTCATTTGGGCAACCTTCATGCAAGAATCATCATTGTACGTAATGGCATCATCACCAATACTTTGTTGAATTTTTGGCTGGAAAATGAAGTTTTTCCAGTGTTCCATCACCTCAAGAAATGCCAACCATTCTTGGTTATTCAGATTGTGGAGTTATTCAGGGGTCATTCAGGAGCCTCACAACAGAGACCAGGAGACATGCTCGAGCTGCACCATCCATAGAGCATTCTACGCTGCCGCCTGAGCAACCCTCATTATAGATGGACACTTAGGATGAGGAGGAGATAGAGGATGAAACGTCTGAGGAGATTCACGTTCTTTAAGAGCGCATATTCCAGCTACGTCCAAGGTCACATCCTCTCACGTCGCCACATTTTCACCATCACGATCAGCCACGTCGTTCAGCACCGTTCACCTTTCGTGGCGTTTCTCTCACAAGTGGTCTCCTTGTGCCTTTCCCACCATCCCCCGAGTCTGACGTTGCCCTCCCACGGAGCGGTGACTGAAGGTCTTTTAGACTCCTCCAGCCTGTTACGATAGCGATGAGGACTTCCATTACTGTGAGATCATGTTTCGGGTGTGGGCCGGCTCGGAGGGTGTCTGGACCTATCATCACACCCAGTGTCAGATCCGCGACGCTCACTAGGTCCAGATAACAGCGAGAGCAATGTGTTGTTTGCTTTACGCCATGTCGCGGGAGAATGTGGTCAACTTCCACCCCTTTCTTGGTGAGGCCGGGACCAGGACTGAAGCAGACCTGTGCCAAGGCTAGGAGCTGGCCCTAACACTACTCATTGTGGAGACCCATGCCACGAGGACGGATCGACTGCATGAGTTTTACTCCCTCCGTCAAGGTCTCACGGAGCTAACAGCAAAATACTAGAGGCACGCCATGCTCCTCTACACGGGCCTTGAGACTGGTGGGAGGACACACTTGTGCGAACTTGATTCCATCGTGATGAAGCCACCGTTGAACCACGTGAATCTCTTTATGGGATTTGACCGTGCGGCCCTCTCTGAGTAGTCAAAGTCACTACACCTACTTCCTTGGGCTCATCGCTACTTTCTTCGACAACATGAGCTCATGAGGCTACTATCTTCCATAAACAGAGTCTACTTGTTGTAGTAGTGACTAGGATCCCTCTTACGTCTGTGTCCCAGTTTGCCAGTTCCTCCTGCATCGTTTCCTCCTCCTCCTCTATCCCAAGTGGCCAGACTCGGGACGTTGGAGTGGCTGCACATGGGATGAAGGAAAAAAAGAGACATGACAAGGGAGAGCAACAGCATCAAAAAAAGCTGATGAGCAATGGCAATAAACGTTTTGTCCACTGTTGCAAGTGAGGGAGCGCTCATTGCTACACAGAGTGTGAACAACCCATTGATTGGCTTCAGATCATGCGCGGCCTTCAGGCGGCGCCCATGCAGCGGATGCCTTTTGGTGGCACAAGGAAGGGTCACGCCACACCCATGATTATATCGGAAACATCCGCTTCACCAGGCAGCAACGATGATATGGACCCTCAGGATTGCATGATTGCGAAGCTTCATAAGCTACTGGTGCTTTGTACTCAGGGAGGTGCGAATGTGTTGTCACAGTCGGATGGTCCCCAGATAGCCTTTCCAACTGTGTCTATTGCCTGTGATGATGCATGTGGAGGAGGTCGGTTGGTTCGTGATGAGGATGGACTTGATAGTACAAAATTACTTGACGAGTCACAAGTTTTTGTTTTTCTTTGTTGTCCCGAGTTCTCTGGTCGACCTGTAGAAGAGGCAGAGTGTGAAGTGGCATGTTGTTCAGTGTCAACTGGCAGTGAGCCAATTAGCACTTGGATCATTGACCCCGGTGCCACCCATCACTTGACTTGTCGTCGTAGTGATTTTTTCCCGCATAGGATCTAGCCAATTATTGCCTGTCCAAGGAGTTGGAGTTGTGGGGATTTGTGGCCCATTTATCTCCTTCTAAATTTCCAATGTGTTCTTTGTCCCTATTCTTTAGCTTAACCTATTCTCCATTTGTGTATGCACCACTATGAGCCTCACTGTTTAGCACTGTGTTGAATCTGACACAGTGACTGCTCTGAATGCCCGTACCATTGTTCTTTGTGCATCCACTGTTGATGATCTGCATCGTGTGTCTTGTTACACTCCATCTTCTTCTTCTCCCAATCCCTCTATAGCTTTTGTGTTTGACACTTTTGTTCTCTTCCGTCAGCACCAGTGCTTTCTACATTGCTCCCTCTGCCACGTGAGCTCGGATACTGTATCCAAGCTCATTCAAACAAAGCTAGATCTCAGTCTTGACGGCTTCCTGACTGTCTTCCTTTTGTGCTTTGGATAAGGTGCACTGTTGCTCTTACCCTGACTCCAATTTTTGGACACTAACTCCACTCGAATTGGTCCACTCAGACCTCCTTGGTCCTCTTCGAGTGGAGTTCCTCTCTGATCAGTGTTGATATGTTCTTACCCTGACCCTCTTCTCTTCTCTGCGAGTCCACAACGCTTGTGGCCCAACAGCTTGCTCCACAGCTCAAGGCTGGTACCAGCTACTCCGGCAAGCCCGTGGTCGTCTCCGACCATTGGCCTGTAGGGCTCAGCAAAGTTCTTACTCGATGCCTAGACGTCCAACTCGTAGGGTCGAGAGTGGCGAGCCTAGCACAAAGGCCCTTGGGCTGAGTATCTAAGCAAACTACACTGAGGTGTACCTAGTGTGCCTTGTTGGTCACGAGTTCTCTTGAGAGTTCTTGGTCTCTTGTGATGTCGCACCCGACCTAGTCAGGTCGAATTCGGAAGCATATGTTTTAGCCACCCGAAGCTCTCCATCGACGGCACCTGATCCAGGCATGTTGAAGGAGGCACTCTCAGCTCAGGACGTAGAGTTTTGACGTGCTACTTGTGAGGATGAGCTAAGAGCCATCCTTGAGCACGGTGTCTATGAGCTTGTCGACGTCCCACCTAGGTAGAAGGTTGTATAGGTTAAGTGGTTCTTTTGCGAGAAGGTGAAGCCTGAGGACACAATGGATTGCTGCAAGGCTTGCTTGATGGCCATGGGGATTTTTTAGGTTGAGGATGTGGATTTCACTGACACCTTCATACCCGTTGGTTGAATGGCCACTGCTTGTGCTCTGCTTCAGGTTGTTGCTAAGAATGAATGGGAGCTAAACTAAATGGATGTGAACAACACGTTCCTTCATGGCAGTCTAGAGGAGATCCACATAGTCCTGCCACCAAGGGGCGAGGCCAGTGACAAGGTCCGCCACTTGCGCAAGGCCTTGTACAGCCTAAAGCAGTCACCGCGGTGCTAGAACCAGGAGATCATTGGCATAGTGACGCGTGTCGGGTACGTGCAAAGTGACGCCAACCCCTCCCCCTTTCTCATAAGTAGAACTAAAATCTTCACCACCTTTCTCGTATATGTGGATGACCTCATGATTGCATCTCCTTCAATGGAGGCCGTTAATGAAGCCAAGGCAGCCCTTTAGGCTGCCTATAGGATGAAGGACCTTGGTCCTGCAGCTGTATTTCTTAGGATAGAAACCATGCGTGATCGTCAGTAGAGAAATATCTTGTTAAATCAAGCACGTGACGCACACGTTGTGTGGGGGTAGTTTGCTAACCTCCTTGGTGTAGTTCCGAGAGCCTCCACTACCATCACACTTGATGGGTAAGATACTTCAAAGGTGAATGATCCAACATTTGTAGGGGAGACACTTGATGTGAGCTTGCACTTTGCGCCTTGTTGGCTCTTTGATTTACTTGGCTACTACCACACAAGCAGACATCGTCTCTGTCATCAACATCCTTACACAGTGTTTGCAGTGTCCTAGAGTAAGACCCCTTGACGCGGCTGTGTGAGTGGTGGAGTACGTGGTCTCTACACCGTACCTTTAACTCTGCTCCTACGACAGTTTTTGGTGGTGGTCAATGGCTAGACAGATTGTGACTGGACAGTGAGCCCTGATGGCCATAGTTGGACTGGCTACGTGTCCCCATTTGGTGGCACCACTTTGCTGTGGATAAATACTACATTGTACGTAGTGAATAAGAGGCTGAGTATCTTGTGCTGGATTTGCCGAGGCTGTGTGACTGCATCTACTGTTTCGTGAGTTGCATCAATATGCACATTGCATGATATTGTGTTGTGATAGCCAGAGTGCTCTTTCCTTTCAAGAGAACTTTGGTGTGTTTCATGCACACATGAAGTACATTGCTATTGAGTGTCACTTTGTGCTTGATCTTGTGGAGCGACGGGTAATGTCCGCCGTTTGCCTCACCACGGGCATGCAGCTGGTTGACTTCTTGACCAAGGCACTAGCGCACGGAATGTTCATGGTGGACATTCATTCTGTTGAGCTTTGCCCGTTACCTGAGAGTGGCTCAGATTAGGGCATGAGTAGGGACTGTTGAACATCTTGTTGCACACCTGTGTTAGTTCTGCACGTATACGGACATGTGTACCATTGGATCATGGGGGAGTGTTGTGATGTGAGTCAACCCTGTCTGTTTGTACGGCTGATCGTGACCACTTGGCCATGTCCATGCTCGTGAAGATCCTTGATTCAAACCCAGCTGGCGCCAGAGCACCGATGGGTGGTAGCTTCACCCACTAGCAGCTGTTAGACAAATACCACAGCGTCCAGGGTGCTTTTTGGGCTGCTCTGCAATTTTTTTTTGTAGTCACTACAGTTTTCTTGGTGGATTGGTTCTTCGTCCTGATTTGAATGTTTTTCATTGTGTCTCCACCAATCAATGCCAGACCTGTACATGTTATCAATTTCAACATCTGGATCAAGATTTTGCATCTCCAGTTTCAGACGGTGTTGTATTTAGGTGACTGTGCGCAGAATTATGGCCAAAAAAATGGTTTTGGATCGATTTTAGGACAAACTGAAACTGCCGTGTGTGCCACCCGCCGTGCGCCACAGTAGGTATCTATGTTGTGTGCTTGTTAGTTGTCATTCCTCTCTGCATTACTAAGCTAGTGGAGCTTATGAGACTTTGCGCCTCTCCCTAGCCTAACCGTTGTTGTTTCTTGCACTTTCTTTCTTGCTAGTGCGTCAGCTGATTGGATAGTGTTGCCACGTTAGCAGTAGCAAGGCTAGGAAGCTTCCAAGTAGTTGTTTTGGCCCTAGCATCCCAAAGTGTCTAAGGGCCAGAGCTCCCATGAGCAAGTGTACATCCAGGAGGGATTCATCATGTGGTTGTATGCCACTGCTTGGGGAACTGCTGCTGCTGATGGAGTGTGATGGAGAGGTCCACCAAGTGAATTTTCATCTTGTAGCAGAAGGTTCACAGCAGTTTCCCACTTTGTCTCCTGTATACAGTATGATAGAAAGAAGCATTGTGAAGCAAGACAAGGGGCATTACAAGTATGGTTACAAATGAACCACCAACATTAGCACTTCCCCATGAACCATAGTCAGAGCTCACACATGTTGAGATAAGCCAGTATCAGTTGAGACAAGAACATGGAGACAATGATGAACAAGGGTCATGGGGACAAGCCAGACCAATAGAGCAAATTTCAAACTTGAAAAAAATTCTTTTCAGTGCCTTGGTAAGGAAGTCAGCCCACTGTGAGCGCGTGTCCATCCAAACAACCCCAACCAAGCCAGCGGCAATGCAGTCATGAACAAAATGATACTTGACATTGATGTGTTCTATATGAGATTGATGCATGCCATCATTTTCAACGATGGTTTTTGTGCTGTTGTTGTCGCAACACTGGGTGATACAGTGGATAGGAACACACATCTGCTATAGCAAGCGGCAAGGCCAGACATCCTCATACGTACCCGCACCAAGAGTTGCATACTCAGCCTCACTGGAGCTCCTTGCCACACACCCTTGTTTACCACTTTCCTAGGAGAAGGCAGTGCTCCTAACCAGTATAATGCACTCTGTGTGACTGTGTATATCTGCATCATGAGCCCAATTACAGTGTGTAAAACCTTCAACCTCAAGTGAGGAAGGTGTTAAGAATTGTAGGCCCAAAGTTGGGATTGAGAGTGTGTATGGCACCACACGAAGTGCTGCCTCAAGGTATTGTTCCCTTGGACGCTGAGAGAACTGTGACAGAAAATTCACAGCAAAGGCAACACCAACACGAGTGGTAGTGGCAAGGTATATGAGGGAGTCAATGACATGCAGATAGTCTGTGATGTTGACTGTCTCTCGGAGATTGGATCAGATCTATCCATTGACTTCAACAGGGTCTGTCTCTCTCAGGCCATTGGAGTAGAAGCTGAGAGAACACACGATAGAAATGGGATGAAGTGCTCCCCCAGGCTCCAAACATATGAAGCCTTCTGGACATGCAGTTTCCATTTTGCACGGTTCCGCTCAATGTCCATGCCGCGAAAAAATCGATCTGGACCATGATCTTTCATTTAGTAAGCTGACAGGATGAGGATTTTGTCTCCTTGAACATCAGCTTGCTAGAGAGATGCGATGAGCAGATCATCCATGTACACAAGGATGACAAGAAGTGGGAAGCCGATGTTAAAAAAGAATCACGGTCCACAATTCTTTTGCACAAATCCCCTTCCTTGAGAGTGGATGTGATCTCCCGGTTCTAGTAGCGTGGTGACTGCTTAAGGTCTTACAAGACCTTGCATTGTCACCACACCTTGTTGGTACCATCCGTGAACCCTGGAGGTTGAATCATACAGATCTCTTCATCCAACCTGCCGTGAAGGAAGTAATTGTTCACATCCATTTTCTTGAGTTCCCAATCTTGTTGAGCAGGCAAGGTGAGAAGGGCTTGTGCAGTGGTGTGTTGGCATACAAGGGCAAAGATATCACTGAATTCCATGGAAGGAGATTGGAAGAATCCTTTTTCTGTGAGACATGCCCTGTAGCGCTCGACTGTGTTTTGGTTACAGTTTTTGATGACAGACTGACTTGGATGAAACAACTTGGTTTCCAGGGGGGAAATCCACAAGATCAAACAAACCATGCTTAACAAGTGCTTTGAGTTCATCTTTCATGATTGCTTCTCAGAAAGGCGAGTTAGCAGCTTCGAAAACCTCATGAACTGTTACAGGCTCTATAGGTAGTGATGATACACCAGGAATAGCAAAACATTGGACAACATGCCAGAGACACACACACTGAGAGGACGGTGAAAATTGTGCTCAACAAGGGAGTACCTAGCACCAGAAGTAGGATTCATCACTGATATAAAATCTGACTGTTTGTCTGATACGATGAGCCCAAGGGCATGAAGTCCAGTTTACCCTGGAGCTATGGGACTTAGTTTGAGAGTGCTTTGAGTGGTGTTGGTGGTGTTGAGACTTTGTTGGGGGAGGACATGCAGGCGACTTCTGCGTATGTGTGGGGAGACCGGGTGAGTGTCAGAGGTAGAAGGAGGGGCATGAGAAGGAGGCTGAGGAGGTGACACAGATTCAAGAATGGCCTGTGTGGGAGATTCCATTACAGAGATTGGAGAGATGGATGCAAGCGGGGAACTTAAGGAGGATGCCGCAAGTAGAGGAGGAGAGGCCAGAGGCAAGGAAGAAGGGAAAGACGAGGATGTAGTAGAGGAGAGAGAAAGATTGGGACCTGAGGGCACGACTGGGCTCAGAACAGATGCAGGGACGGGATTAGTGCCCTGCTCCAAGAATACAGTAGAGGCAGGCTGTACAGACACAGGTGTAGACACCACTGGACCTCCTGCAATCGGAGAGATTGAGACAAGAGTGGGAGGAGAGGACAGGCGGGAAAAGTCATGTTCAAACATGCTCAAAGAAGAGGGCATCTCGAGATTCAATGACACGGCAGTAGGAGGCACCCCAGAACCCCCAAGCATTGGAGAAAGAGGAAATG
>SZWC01002279.1:38133-48321 GCA_023375785.1 Penium margaritaceum
GCAACCACTCGCAACCACTCGCAACCACTTGCAACCACTCGCAGCCCCTCACAACCACTCACAACCACTTGCAACCACTCGCAACTAATCGCAACAACTCACAACCACTCGCAGCCACTCACAACCACTCCCAACCACTCGCAACCACTCGCAACCACTCGCAACTACTTACAACCACTCGCAACCACTAGCAAAAACTTGCAACTACTCGCGGCCACTCGCAACCGCTCGCAACCACTCGCAACCATCACAATCACTGGCAACCACTCGCAACTACTAACAACCACTCGGAACCACTCGCAACCACTTGCAACCACTTGCAACTACTTGTAACAACTTGCAACCATTTGTAACCACATAAAACTACTCACAACCACTTACAAGAACTCGCAACCACTCACAATCATACGCAACCACTCGCAATCACTCGCAGCAACTCGCAACAACTATCAACCATATAAAACTACTCGCAATCAATTGCAACCACTTGCAACCACTCGCAGCCTCTCGTAACCACTCACAACCACTCACAACCACTCGCAACCACTCGCAACCAGTCGAAACTACTCACAACGACTCCCATCCACTCGCAATCACTTGCAACCTTACACAACCATTTGCAGCCACTTGCAATTACTCACAATCACTCACAACCACACAAAACCAATTGTAACTGCTCGCAACCACTCGCAGCCACTCACAACCACTCGCAACCACTCACAACTACTGGCAACCCTTCGTAACCACACGCAACCACTCCCAACTTTTCGAAACCACTCACACCCACTCGTAACTACTCGCAATAACTCGCAACCACTTGAAACCAATCGAAACCACTCGCAACCACTTGCAACCACTCGCAACCACTTGCAACCACTCGCAACCACCTGCAACCACTCGTAAACACTCACAACCACTCGCAACCATTCGCAACCACTGGCAACCACAGGCAAGCACTCGCAACCACGCACAACCACTCCCAACCACTCACAACCACTCACAACCACTCACAACCACTGAAACCACTTACACCCACTCACAACCAATCGCAACCACTCGCAAACGCTCGCAACCACTCGCAACCACTCGCAACCACTCGCAACCACTTGCAACCACTGGCAACCACTCAGAACCACTGGCAACTATTCGCAATCACTTGCAATCACTCGTAACCACTCGTAACCACTCACAACCACTCGTAACCACTCGCAACCACTCCCAACCACTCGCAACAACTCGCAACCCCTTGCAATCACTTGCAACCACTGGCAACCAATGGTAACCACTCGCAACCACTTGCAACAACTTGCAAACGCTTGCAACCACTGGCAAGCACTCATAACTCCTCCCAACAACTCACCACTCAAAACCACTGGCAATCACTCGTAACTACTGGTTTTCGCTCGCAACCACTTGCAACCATTCACAACCGCTCACAACCACTCGCAATCACTTGCAACCACTAGCAACCACTCGCAACCACTCGCAACAACTCGCTACCACTCACAACCACTCGCAACCACTCATAATCACTCACAACCACTCACAACCTCTCGCAACTACTCACAACCACTCTCAACCACTTGCAACCACTCGCAACCACTTACAACCACTTGCAACCACTGGAAACCACTCGCAACCATACGCAACCACCCACAACCATACGCAACCACTCGCACCACTTGCGACCACTCGCAACCACATGCAACCACTCGCAACCAATGGTAACCATTGGCAACTACTCGTTATCACTCGCAACCTCCTGCAACAACTTGTAACCACTTCCGACCACTCACAACCATTCGCAACCACTTGTGACCACTTGCAACCACTCGCAACCACTTGAAATCACTTGCAGTCACTCTCAAGTACTCGTTACTACTCGCAACCACTCGGAACAACTTGCAACCACTCGCAACCACTTGCAACCACTAGCAACCACTCCCAACCACTTGCAACAACTCACAATCACTTGCAACCACTGGCAAGCACTCGCAAGTCCTCCCAACCACTCACAACCACTCGAAACGACTTGCAATCACTCGCAGCTACTCATAACTGCTTGCAACCACTCCCAACCATTCACAACTGCTCGCAACCACTCCCAACCATTCACAACTGCTCGCAACCACTTGCAATCACTTGCAACCAATAGCAACCACTCGCAACCACTTGCAACAACTCGCTAACACTTGCAACAACTCGCTACCACTTGCAACCACGCGCAACCACTCATAACCACTCACAACCACTCAAAACCTCTTGCAACCACTCACAACCACTCGCAACCACTCGCAACCACTCGCAACCACCTTCAACCTTACGTAACCACTCGCAACCACCCACAACCTTGCGCAACCACTCGCACCACTTGTGACCACTTGGAACCACATGCAACCACTCGCAACTAATGGTAACCATTGGAAACTACTCTTCATCACTGGAAACCTCCTGCAACAACTTGTAACCACTTGCAACCACTCGCGACCATTTGCAGCCACTTGTGACCACTTGCAACCACTCGCAACCTCTCGGAACCACTTACCATCACTGGCAACTACTCATTACCACTCGCAACCACTCGAAACCACTTGCAACCACTCGCAGCCACTTGTAACCACTAGCAACCACTCGCAACCACTTGGAACGAGCTCGCAACCAATCACAACCACTCACAACCAGTCGCAATCACTCCCAACTACTCGCAACCACTTGCAACCACTCGCAACCACTTCCAACAACTCGCAACCAGTGGCAACTACTAGCAACCATTCACAACCATTCACAACCACTTTTAACAACTTGCAACCACTTGCAACCACTTGCAACCACTCACAACCAATCGCAACCACACACAAGCACACCCAACAACTCGCAACCACTTCCAACCACTTTCAACCACTCACAACCACTCACAACCATTCGCAACTACTTGCAACCACTCACAAGCACTCGCAACCACTCGCGACCACTCGCAACCACTCACAACCACTTGTAACCACTTGCAACCACTCGCAACCACTCTCAAATACTCACAACTGTCAGGAATGCTGTCCTGGTGTGCCCCAAACTGCCTAAGTGTCTACGGCTGCTTAGTGCAAAGAGACTTCCAAGGGAGGTGTGTGCTTTGGGTCGCCACAACACCAAGGGAGCAGAATTCTGGCAGAATACAGATTGCGGAAACTGAGAAAGGCTGGAAATCATCAATGGTTACTTATTTTGGTGAGATTACATCAGATTCTTACAGCCTGTAATCAAAGCTTTCCAACGCATCCAAGCACGCCCAAAACGGAGCAGTAGAGCCCCTGCTACGGCCGTTAGAGTAACCCATGGTGGATCCGAGCGGCCCACCATACCCACGAACGGGGAGTGACGGGAGGCGCTTCGACGGTGGCCTGTCGAAGCGCCCTTCCTGTCATCCCAACGTGGGGGGAGGCTTGTCCTGGTCCAGAAGACCATCCACATCCCATTTATTCATGGCCTATGTGCCCTTGGAGCTCATTGAAGTCGAACTCGGATCACTGGTGGTGGAATTAATCCGTCACCAATGACGGAACCCGGATTCCACCCACCTACCACCTGAACTTCGGATGGGACTAACTTTCTGAATTCTCAACCAAATCGAGCAACTGAAAGATCGAAATCGTATGGGAAAATGCATGGAGTCCAAATCTGTAATCAGATTAGACATCTGACCACTATCTAGTGGTCGAACCAGGAAAACGGCAAACGACATCCATGGCAGGGGCACTTTTAACAATCTCCCCCGTACACCTTCCATGCCGGATGCCTCATGCTCACTCTCACTCGTCCGCGTCTGCGCCTTCAAGCCCTTCACAGCTTGTCAACCCAAGCCCTGCAAAGATGATGACATGCTGATCCTGGGGCTGCGCCTTGGTCAAGCAATCCGCGAGCATGTGCTTCGTGCTGCAATGCTATAGCACAACCTGTCCCTTCTCCACCATGTCGCACGCGTAGTGGTAGCGCACGTCGATGTCCTTCGTCCACCTGTGTTGCGTTGGGTTGTTCGTCAGCGAGATGGAGGCGATGTTGTCTTCTTGAACCACTGTAGGCTCCTGCTGTGGCACGCCCAGCTCCCCCAGCAATCTGCGGAGCCTCACCGTTTCCTTGACCGCCTCGGCCAGAGCGACGTACTCCGCTTCCACTGTGGAGGTGGCAACACAATCTTGTTTCTTGCTGCACCACGAGACCGCTGCACCTGCGAGGAAGAACACATAGCCAGAAGTGGACTTCCTCTTGTCCACATCGCCGGCGTATTCCGCGTCAGTGTAGCAGACCAGCCGCAAGGGGTCGGACCTCCCCTTTCCGTCGTACTTCAGGCGCGCATGCCGCGTTGCCTGCAAGTACCGGAGGATGCGCTTCGCCGCCTGCCAGTGAAGTGGCCCAGGGTTGGCCACATACCTGCTCACCTGGCCCACCGCGTAGGCCAAGTCCGGCCGAGTCGCCACCATGGCATACACGAGGCTGCCCACCACAGATTGGGAGGGCACCTCCGCCATGTCCTCCTTCTCCTCATTAGTTTGCGACGCCATCGCCGCACTCAGCTCACAGCTTGTGGAGAACGGACTGCCCACTGGTTTTCAGTCCTCCATGCCATACTGCTTTAGCACCTCGGCCACGTACTTGGCCTGCCCCAACTCAAGTGTGCGCACTCTCCGGTTCCGCGTGATGCTCACCCTGAGGTAGTACTCCAGCTCCCCCATGTCCGTCATCTTAAATCTGCTGCTCAGCTGCTCCTTGAGCTGCTGCAAATCCGCCAGATCTGATGAGCACAGGATCAGGTCGTCCACATAGAGTGCGACAATCTGATGGAGTCCCTTGTTGCGCCGCACATACACGCTGTGGTCTGACTCACAGCGCTTGAAGCCGAGCTCCGCCATGTGGCCGTCCATCTGTTGGTACCAGCACCTGGGCGCCTGTTTTAGCCCGTACAAGGCTTTCCGTAGCTTGCACACCTTGCCCTCCGGCGCATCCACCCCCTCCGGCACCTCAAGGTAGATCTCCTTGTCGATGATGCCATTCAGAAATGCCGTCTTGACATCCAAATGGTGGATCTCCATGTCTTTTGCAGCCGCGAGGATTGTCCGGATGCTTGTAAACTTGGCGACGGGTGCAAACGTCTTATCGTAGTGTTCGCCTTTCCGCTGCGCATACCCCTTCGCCACTAGCCGCACCTTATACTTCTCCACCTTGCTGTCCTTGGTGAGCTTCACCTTGAACACCCACTTGGAGCTGATCACCTTCGCCCTCTCAGGCCGATCCACCAACTCCTAAGTGCCGTTCTCAGCAAGAGACGCAAGTTCAGATTTTATTGCTTCGCCCCACTGCTGCCCGTCAGGCCGTGCAAGCGCCTCTTGCATGGTTTTTGGCTCCTTTGCGGCTGCCATAATGCACTGCGCCATACCAACCCAGCGGCCCGTAATTGCGTCATACCGCTTTGCCGCATTCCGTCGCCTCCGACTGCGACGCGGCGACCTTGGCAACGCTGGCTGCTGGTCCCACTGCTGCTCTGCTGCAACGTTGTCCTCGGCCGCGGGCTCCCCTACGTCAGCTGCTGTGTCTTGCGCTCCAGCGGCACCTGCACCTGCTACATTGCCCTGCTGCGCTCCAGCACCATCATCCTCTGAAGAATCTTCATCGACCTTTGCAGCCGCCGGCTCCTCCTCACGCTCAAGGAGTTCCCCCTACTTTGGAGAGTGCGCTGCGTCAATTTTGTTGCTGCTGCAGAAGCTCTGCTGCTCATCAAACGTGACGTTGCGGCTGGTGATGACGTCCTGCGTCCGTGGATCGAAGTGGCGGTATGCCTTGAGCGCACTCTTGTATCCGATGAACGCGTACACCTTTGCACGCGGGTCCAGTTTGGAGCCTTTTCTTTGCGCGGCCTGCACCAACGCGTGCACCTTGCACCCAAAAGCCTTCAGGTGCACCACGCTTGGTTTGCGCCCGCTCCAAGCCTCCTGCGGCGTCTTCCAGCCGCCCTTCCCCTTTAGCACTGCCGTTGGGATGAGGTTGGTGATGTAGCATGCCGTACTCACGGCCTCGGCCCACAGGCTCCGTGGCAACTTTGCATCCACGAGCATTGTCCGCGCCATTGTGAGCAGCGTCTCTGCCACGCCATTAGATTGTGGCGTGTACGGAGTGGTCGGCTGCCACTCAATGCCCTGCTCCTTCAGCCACCCTCCGCAGCCCACATACTCCCCGCCATTGTCGCTGCGTAGTGCTGTGACCTTGCGGCCAGTCTGCCTCTCCACCGCTGCGACATACTTCTTCAGCCGGTCCAGCACATCGCTCTTCCGCTTCATGAAGTAGTCATAGATTTTTCTGCTGCAATCGTCGATGAAGGTGACGAAGTACAGTGCGCCCCCAATGGACGGCGTCTTGATTGGTCCGCACACATCACTGTGCACGCCCTTGAGCAGGTTCTCAGCCCGCCGTTTTCCATTTTTGAACGGCTTGCGCTTTGCCTTGCCCACAATGCAAGGCTCGCACTTGTGCTCTGCGGAATCTGCTGATGCATCTGCTGCACCGGTGATGTTGAGGCCGTGAACCATCTCGCGCTTTGCCATCTCCTGCACGACTGCGGGCGATGAGTGCCCCAGTCACCGATGCCACAGCTGCAGGTCTGCTCCCCCGCCTTTTACGTGGTTGACGGTGCATGCTTGTGAATCTGCTGCGTCTGCTGCCGAGGGGATGACCTTTGTCTCAACAATGTAGAGACCTCCCTCGCACTTCGCTTCGAGCACAACCTCGCCGCCGTCGTCCATCCGCACGATTGCACCTTTCCTGTAGAAGAGTACTTCATAGCCCTTGTCTTTCAAGCGACTCACACTCAAAATGTCAGCCAGGCCGGGGACATGTTGCACGTTTTGGATAGCACGCTGCACCTTTTTACCACCAACCACCAACTCAACGTCCACATCACCTTGGCCGGCCGCAGGTTCGACCTTGTCGTTGGCGGTCACCATGGACTTGGCAGCCTTGGTGTAGTTGATGAACCCCACCTTCTTGACTTGGGTATGCTCCTCCGCACCTGAGTCAAGGCACCTCCGGTTGGCACCCTTTAGGTCGTGGTTCTTTGTACCATTGAGGAGTGCCTTCTTGCCTTTTGCGCCTTTGCTTTCGGCCTGCGCCTCCTCCGGACACTCCTTGGCCCAATGACCCTCCTTGGCACAGTTGTGGCATGCGCCCTTCTTGGCGCCCTTCTTACCGCCGCCCTTACCATCGCCTCGCTTGCCGCTGCTGCTACCACCTTGCGTTTTGGTGACCAGGGCAGTTGAGGATGACGAGGTCTTGCCACCGCTTCGACGGTGCACCTCGTTGCGGATGTACTCGGTAACTGCACCGTAGGTGAGTTTATTCTCCTCCCAACCTCCCAGCACGGTGATGAGAGGACCCCAATTGTCGGGTAGAGCCATGAGGAACACCATCACCTGCATCTTTGTGTCAATCTTCCATCCCACATCATTGCATTGTGAGGCAAGAGAATCGATTTGTTGCATGGCAGAAATGACGTCCTCACCCTCCTCGATCCTCACCGTCAAGAGTCGCTTCATTGCAAAGATTTTGTTGGCTAGGGATGTTGATTGGTGAATGGAGCAGAGCTTCTTCCACGCGTCAGTTGCCAGGTCGCAGCCTTGGATGTAGTCCCACTGGGATTCATGCAGCGCTGGCAATAGGAGCATCAGCGCCTTCGTGTTCTTCCTCGTGAAGGCCGTCTTCTCCTCGTCCGTTGCGCTTGCATCTTGAACCTCCATGCCCTTCATAAGCTCCAGCAGTCCCTTGTGCGCGAGGTAAATCTCAAAATGCCATCGCCACAGCCCAAAGCCTGGGTCACCCATGTACTTTTGGATGGGCGAGGACTCTGTCTTCTGTGCCATGTTGAACTTTTGCAATGGGAAGTCTCAAAGTAGGACGACGACGTCTCCCGGAGCGACACTCCCGTGCGTTGCGGAAGCCATGAACGTCTTCGTAGGCAGGTCAGGGCTGTGGGCCCATAACCCTTTGTCAAGAATGCTGTCATGGCGTGCCCTGAACTGCCTAGGTGTCCACGGCTGCTTAGTGCAAAGAGACTTCCAAGGGAGGTGTGTGCTTTGGGTCGCCACAACACCAAGGGAGGAGAATTCTGGCGGAATACATATTACGGAAACTGAGAAAGGCTGGGAATCATGAGTGGTTAGTTGTTTTGGTCGGATAACATCAGATTCTTATTGCCTGTGATCTAAGCTTTCCAACGCATCCAAGCACGCCCAAAAAGGAGCAGTAGAGCCCCTGCTATGGCCGTTAGAGTAACCCATGGTGGAGCCGAGCCGTCCACCATATCCACGAACGGGGAGTGACGCGAGGCGCTTCGACGGTGGCCTGTCGAAGCGCCCTTCCTGTCATCCCAACGTGGGGGGAGGCTTGCCCTGGTCCTGAAGACCATCCACATCCCTTTCATTCATGGCCCATGTGCCCTTGGCGCTCATTGAAGTTGAAATCGGATAACTGGTGGTGCAATTAATCCGTCACCAATGACGGAACCCAGATTCCACCAACCTACCACCCGAACTTCGGATGGGACTAACTTTCTGAATTCTCAACCAAATCAAGCAACTGAAATCTCAAAATCGCATGGCAAAATGCAAGGTGTCCAAATCTGTAATCAGATCAGACATGTGACCACTCTCTAGTGGTAAAACCAGGAAAACTGCAAACGACATCCATGGCAGGGGCACTCTCAACAGCAACAACTTGCAACCACTCGTAACCACTCGGACCACTTGCAACCAATGGCAACCACTCGCAACCACTCACAACCACTCGCAACCACTTACAACCACTCCCAACAACTCACAACCACTCGCAAACACTGCACTCACTTGCAACCACTCACAACTTATCGCAACCACTCGCAACCACTCGCATCCACTCGCAAGCAATCGCAACCATTGGAAACCACGTGTACCTATTCGCAACCACTGGCAACCACTTGAAACCACTCGCAACTACTGGCAATCACTAGCAACCACTCGCAACCACTCACAAGAACTCTTAACCACTCGCAACCACTCACAACCACTCACAACCACTTGCACCCACTCGAAACCACTCGCAACCACTTGCAACCAATTGCAGCCAGTTGTAACCACTCGCAGCCACTCACAACCACTTGCAACCACTCGCAACCATTTGCAACCACTCAAAACCACTCGCAACCACTCGCTACCACTTGCAACCACTTGCAACCGCTAACAACAAATCGCAACCATCCGCAACCACTTGCAACCATTCGCAACCACTCCCAACCACTCGCAACCACTCACAACCCCTTGCAACAACTTGCAACCAAGTGCAACCAATGGTAACCACTTGCAACCACTTGCAACCGCTCACAACCACTCGCAACCACTTGCAACAACTCGCCACCACTCGCAACCACTCACAACCACTTGCAACCATTCGCAACCACTCGAAACCATTCGCAACCACTCCCAACCACATGCAACCACTTGCATTCACTCACAACAACTCACAACCACTTGCAACCACTCGCAACCACTCGCAGCCACTCGCAACCACTCACAACTAATTGCAACCACTCATAACAACTTGCAGCTACTGACAACCACTCCTAACCACTCACAACCACTTGCAACCACTAGAACCATTTACAACCACTCGCAACCTATCCCAACCCCTCGCAACAAGTCGCAACCACACGCAACTACTCGCAATACTCACAAAAACTCACAACCACTCACAATCACTCACAACCACTCGAAACCACTGGCAACTACTCACAACTACTCGCGGCCACTTACAACCACTCTCCACCACTCACAACCACTCGCAATCACTGGAAACCACTCATAACCACTCGCAACTAAACACAACCACTTGCAACCACTAGCAACCACTTCCAACAACTCGCAACCAAACGTAACCACATAAAACTACTCTTAACCACTAGCAAGAGCACGCAACCACTCACAACCATACGCAACCACTTGCAACCACTCGCAGTCACTCACAACAACTCGCAACCATTTGCAACCATAAAAAACTACTCACAACGATTGGCAACAAATTGCAACCACTCGCAACCACTCACAACCACTCGCAACCACTCACAATACTGCCAACCACTCACAACCACTCGCAACCACTCACAACCACTCGCAACCACTC
>SZWC01002279.1:52951-66414 GCA_023375785.1 Penium margaritaceum
ACTCACAACCACTCGCAACCACTCGCAACCACTCGAAACCACTCGCAACAACTCGCGACCACTCGCAACTATTCGCAACCACTCGCAACCACTTACAACTACTCGCAACTACTCGCAACCACTCGCAACCACTTGCAACCACTCGCAACCACTCGCAACCACTTACAACCACTCACAACCACTCTTAACTTCTCGCAACCACTTGCAAACTTTCGTAACCACTGGCAACCACTTGCTACCAATCGCAACCAATCGCAACCACTCACAACCTCTCGCAACCACTCCCCACCACTCCCAACCAATGACAACCTTTTGCAACCACTCCTTACCACTTGCAACCACACGCAACCAACCGCAACCACTCGCAACCACTCGCAACCACTCGCAACCACTTACAACCAATCACAACCACTCGTAACCACTCGCAACTACTTGCAATCATTGGCAACCACTCACAACCACTCACACCCACTCGCAACCACTAGAAACCGCTCACAACAACTCACAACCACTGGCACCCACCCGCAACCATTCGCAACCACTCCCAACCACTTGCAACCACTTGCAACCACTTATTACCACTCGCAGCCACTCACAACCACTCGCAAGCACTCGCAACCACTTGCAGCCACTTGCAACCAATCGCAACTACTCGCAACCATTTGCACCAACTTGCGACCACTCGCATCAAATCACAACCATCTGCAACCACTCGCAACCACTCGCAACCACTTGCAACCACTCCCAACCACTCATAACCACTCATAACCCCTTGCAACCACTTGCAACCACTCGCAATCAATCGTAACAATTCGCAACAACTTAGAACCGCTGGCAACCACTCACAACGACTTGCAACAACTCGCAATCACTCGCAACCCCTCGCAACCAGTCACAACCACTCGCAACCACTCGCAACAGCTCGCAACCACTCGCAACTACTCGCAACCAGTCGCAACGACTTACAACCATTCGCAGCAACTTGCAACCACTCGCAACCACTCACAACAAATCACAACTTCTCACAACCACTCGCAGCCACTCACAACCACTCCCAACCACTCACAGCCACTCGCAACCACTAGAACCACTTGCAACCACTCTCAACCAATCCCAATCGTTCTCAACCACTTGCAATCCTCGCAACCAACCGCACTCACTCTCAACAACTCGCAACCAATCGCAACCACTCACAACCACTCGCAGCCATTGGCAATCACTCGCAACTATTCGCAGCCACTCGCAACCACTTGCAACCACTTGCAACCACTCGCAATCACAGGCAACCACTTGCAACCACTAACAACCACTCGCAACCAGTCGCAACAACTTGCAACCACTCGAAACCAATTGCAACAACTCGCCACCATTCGTAACCACATAAAACTACTTGCAACCACTCGCAAGAACTTGCAACCACTCACAACCATTCGCAACAACTCACAACCACTTGCAACCACTCGCAGTAACTCGTAACCACTGTCAACCATATAAAAGTACTCGCAACCACTTGCAATCAATCACACCTACTCACTACCACTCGCAACCACTCGCAACCATATGCAACCACTCGCTGCCACTTGTAACCACTGGCAACCACTCGCAACCAGACAAAATAACTTGCAACTACTCGCAACGACTCGCAACCACTCGCAACCACTCATAACCACTTGGAAGCATTCACAACCACTCTCAACCTCTTACAACCACTTGCAACCACTCGCAACCACTCACAACCACTTGCATCCACTTGCAACCACTCGCAATCACTCGCAACTACTTGCAACCAATCGCAACCACTCGCAACCACTTGCAACCACTCGCAACCATTCGCAAGTATTCCCAACCACTCGCAACCACTCGCAACTACTCGCAACTACTCGAAACCACTCGCAACCACTCGCAACCACTTGCAACCACTCGCAACCACTCGCAACCACTTACAACCACTCAGAACCACTCGTAACTACTCGCAACCATTTGCAACCTTTCGTAACCACTGGCAACCACTCGCTACCAATCGCAACCAATTGCAACCACTCGCAACCACTCCCCACCACTCCCCACCACTCCCAACCAATCACAACCTTTCGCAACCACTCCCAACCACTTGCAACCACACCCAACCGATCGCAACCACTGGCAACCACTCGCAACCACTCGCAACCACTTACAACCACTCCCAGCAACTCGCAACCACTCGCAACTACTTGCAATCATTGGCAACCACTCACAACCACTCACAACCACTCCCAACCACTCGCAACCACTCACAACCACTCACAACCACTGGCAACCACTGGCAACCACTTGCAACCACTCACAACCACTTGCAACCATTTTCAACCACTCATTACCACTCGCAGCCACTCACAACCACTCGCAAGCACTCACAACCACTTCAGCCACTTGCAACCAATCGCAACTACTTGCAACCATTTGCACCCACTTGCGACCACTCGCAACAAATCACAACCATCCGCAACCGCTCGCAACCACTCGCAACCACTTGCAACCACTTGCAACTACTCCCAACCACTCATAACTACTCATAACCACTTGCAACCACTCGCAACCAATGGTAACCATGTGCAACCACTTAAAACCACTTGCAACAACTCACAACGACTTGCAACAACTTGCAACCACTCGCAACCACTCGCAACCACTCACAACCACTCGCAACCACTCACAACCACTCGCAACAGCTCGCAACCACTCGCAACTACTCGCAACCAGTGGCAACTACTTGCAACCATTTGCAGCCACTAGCAACCAGTCGCAACCACTCACAACTAATCGCAACTTCTCACAACCACTCGCAGCCACTCACAACCTCTCCCGACCACTCACAGCCACTCGCAACCACTAGAACCACTTGCAACCACTCGAAACCAATCCCAATCATTCTCAACCACTCGCAACCCTCACAACCAACCGCACCCATTCACAACAACTCGCAACCAATCACAACCACTCTCAACCACTCGCAGCCATTGGCAACCACTTGCAACTACTCGCAGCCACTCGCAATCACAGGCAACCACTAACAACCACTCGCAACCACTCCCAACCACTTGCAACCACTCGAAACCACTTGCAACAACTTGCAACCATTCGTAACCACATAAAACTACTTGCAACCACTCGCAAGAACTTGCCACCAGTCACAACCATTCGCAACCACTCACAACCACTCGCAACCACTCACAACAACTCGCAACCATTGTCAACCATATATAACTACTCGCAACCACTCGCAACCAATTGCAACCACTCTCAACCACTCAGAACCACTCTCAACCACTCACAACCTCTCGCAACCACTCACAACAACTCACAACCAGTCACGACCACTTACAACCACTCATAACCACTCGCAACAACTCTTAACCACTTGCAACAACTCACAACCATTCAAAACCACTTACAACCACTCGCAGCCACTCACAAGCACTCACAAACACTCGCAGCCACTCGCGATTATTCGCATCCATACGCAACTACTCGCAGGCACTTGCAACCACTGGAAACCACTCGCAACCACACAAAACAAGTAGCAACTACTCACAACCACTTGCAGCCACTGGAAACCACTCGCAGCCACTTGCAACCATTCACAACCAATCTCAACCATTTGCAACCACTCGTAACCACTCGCAACCACTCAGAACCACCCGTAACTACTTGTAACTACTCGCAACCACTCGCAACCACTCGCAACTACTCGCAACCACTCACAACCACTCGCAACCACTCGCAACCACTCGCAACTACTCGAAACCTCTCGCACCAACTCGTAACTTCTCCCAATAACTCGCAACCACTCGCAACCACTCGCAACCACTCGGAACCACTCGCAACCACTCGGAACCACTCGCAACCACTCGGAACCACTCGCAACCACTCGGAACCACTCGCAACCACTTGTAAGCACTCGCAACCACTTGCAACAAATCGTTAACACTCGCAACGACTCGCAACCACTCGCAACTACTCGAAACCTCTCGCACCAACTCGTAACTTCTCCCAATAACTCGCAACCAATCGAAACCACTCGAAACCACTCGCAACCACTCGCAACCACTCGGAACCACTCGCAACCACTTGCAACAAATCGTTAACACTCACAACGACTCGCAACCACTCGCAACCACTCACAATTAATCGCAACCACTCGCAACCACTCACAACCACTCCCAACCACTCACAACCACTCACAACCGCTGCAACCACTTGCAACCACTCAGAACCAATCCCAACCACTCGCAACCACTCACAAGCACTCGCAACCACTTGCAACCATTTGCAACAACTTGCAACCACTCCCAACCACTTGCAACCACATACAATCACTCACAACCACTCACAACCACTGGCAACAACTCACAACCACTTGCAACTTGTTGCAACCACTCCCAACCCCTCGTAACCACTCCCAACCACTCACAACCGTTTGCAACCACTTTCAACCACTCAGAACCACTTGCAACCACTCACAACCACTCGCAGTAACTCGCAACCACTCGCAACCACTTGTAAGCACTAGCAACCACTCGCAACCAATTGCAACCAGTCGCATCAACTCACAATCACTCACAACCACTCGTAACAACTCGTAACCACTTGCAACCACTCACAACCACTTGCAGCAACCTCGCAACCACCCGCAACCACTCGCAACCACTCGCCACCACCCGCATTCATTGGCAATCACTGACAACTACTCGCAACCAATCGCAATAACGTTCAACCACTCACCACCACTCACAACCACTCACAACCACTCACAACCACTCGCAACAACTCACAACCACTCGCAGCCACTCGTAACCACTCGCAAATACTAGCAACCACTCGCAAACCATTTGCAACCACTCGCAACCACTTGCAAGCATTTGCAATCACTCAAAACCACTTGCAACCACTTGCAACCACTCACAACCATTTGAACCACTCGCAACTTCGCGCAATCACTCACAATCACTCGCAAGCACTTGCAACCACTCCCAACCACTCACAACAACTCGCAACCACTCACAACGGATTGCATCCACTGGCAACCACGCGTAACCACTGGCAACCACTGGCAACCAATCGCATCCACTTGCAACCACGTGTAACCACACCCAAGCACTCACAACCACTTGCAACCACTCGCAACTACTCGCAAACACTTGCAACCACTCGCAACCACTTGCAACGTCTTACAACAACTCGCAACCATTCGCAACCACTTGCAACCACTCGCAACCACTTGCAACCGCTCCCAACCAATCGCAACTAGTTGCAACCAATCGCAACCACTTGCAACCAATCGTAACCACTCGCAGCCACTCGAAACCACTTGCAACCATTCACAATAACTTGTAACCAATCGTTACCACTACGAATCAATCACAACCACTCTCTACTACTAACAACCTCTCACAACTACCCGCAACCACTCACAACCACTCGCAACAACTCATAACCAGTGGCAACCATTGCCAACCACTTGCAACCACTCGCAATCCCTTGCAACCACTTGCAACTACACGCAACTACATGCAACCAATCGTAACCACTCACAACCACTCATAACCGCTTGGAACCACTCGCAACCGCTTGATAAAACTCGCAATTACTTTCAACCACTCGGAACCACAGGGAACACATCCCAACCACTTACAACCACTCGCACCTGCTGGCAACCAAACGCAACCACTCGCAACCACTTGCAACCACTCGCAACCACTTGCAATCACTTGCAACCACTAGCAACCACTTGTAACCACTCGCAAACATACGCAACCTTTCATAACCACTTGCAACCATTCGCAACCACTTGCAACCGCACAAAAACACTTGCAACCAATGGCAACGACTCGCAACCACTCGCACCACTTGCAACCACTCCCAAACACTCGCAACCACTTGAAACCTTTGGCAACCACTCGTAACCACTCGCAACCACTTGCAACCAATTGAAACCACTTGCAACCACTCGCAACTGCTCGCAACCACTCGCAACCACTTGTAACCACTTGCAACCACTCGCAACCACTTGAAACCACACGTTACCACTTGCAACCACTCGCAACCACTCGCAACGACTCGCAACCACTTGCAACCACTTGCAACCACTCGCAACTGCTCGCAACCACTCGCAACCACTTGTAACCACTTGCAACCACTCGCAACCACTTGAAACCACACGTTACCACTTGCAACCACTCGCAACCACTCGCAACGACTCGCAACCACTTGCAACCACTTGCAACCACTCGCAACTGCTCGCAACCACTCGCAACCACTTGTAACCACTTGCAACCACTCGCAACCACTTGCAACGACTCGCAACCACTCGCAACCACTCGCAACCACTTGCAATCACGTGCAACCACTAGCAACCACTTGTAACCACTCGCAAACATACGCAACCTTTCATAACCACTTGCAACCATTCGCAACCACTTGCAACCGCTCAAAAACACTTGCAACCAATGGCAACGACTCGCAACCACTCGCACCACTTGCAACCACTCCCAAACACTCGCAACCACTTGAAACCTTTGGCAACCACTCGTAACCACTCGCAACCACTTGCAACCAATTGAAACCACTTGCAACCACTCGCAACTGCTCGCAACCACTCGCAACCACTTGTAACCACTTGCAACCACTCGCAACCACTACGAACCACTTACAACCACTCGAAGCCACTCGCAACCACTCGCAACCACTCGAAACCACTCACAACCACTCGCCACCAGTTGCAACCATTCGCAACCACTCGCAACCACTTGCAACTATTTGCTTCCACTTGCAACCATACACGACCTCTCACAACCACTTGCAACCACTCGTAGCCACTTGTAACCACTCCCAATTAATTGCAACTACTCGCAACCATTTGCAACCATTCGCAACCACTCGAAACCACTTCCAACCATTCGCAAGCATTCGCAATCACTTGTAACCACTTGCAATAACTTGCAACTATTCGCAACAACTTGCAACCAGTCGCAACCACTTGAAACCACACGTTACCACTTGCAACCACTCACAACCACTCGCAACCACTCACAACCACTCAAAACCACTTGCAAGCACTCCCATTCACGGGCAATGATCAAAAACCACTCACAACCACTCATATCCCCTTGCAACCACTCGCAACCACTTGCAACGACTCGCAACCACTCGCAACCACTCGCAACCACTCCCAACCACTCCCAACGACTCGCAACTACTTGCAACCACTCCGAACCACTCGCAACCACCTGTAACCACTTGCAGCCAGCTGCAACCACTCGCAACCACTTGCAGCCACTTGCAATCACTCGCAACCAATCGCAACCACTGACAACCACTTGCAACAACTCGCAGCCACTCACAACCACTCGCAACCTCTGGCAACCACTCACAACTATTCGCAACAACTTGGAACCATTTGCAACTACTTGCAACCAGTCGCAACCACTTGAAATCACTTGCAACTACTTGCAACCAGTGGCAACCACTCGCATCCACTCGCAACCACTCGCAACCACTTGTAGCCACTTGCACCCACTTGCAACTACTTGCAACCACTTGTAATCACTCGCAACCACTCAGAACCACTTGTAACCACTCGCAACCATACGCAACCACTCGCAACCACTTGCAACCACTTGGCACCAGTTGCAACCACACGCGACCACTTGCAAGTACTCGCAACCACTTACAACCACTTGCAACCACTCGCAATCAATCACAACCACTCGCAACCTTTCGCAATGGGTCGCAACCATTCACAACCATTTGCAACCACTTGCAGGCACTCGCAACCACTTGCAGCCACTCGCAACCACTCACAACCACTCACAACCACTCGGAACCACTGGCAACCACACACAACCACACACAACAACTCACAACCACTCACAACCACTCACAACAACTCGCAACCACTCACAACCACTTGCAACCACTCGCAACCACTTGCAACCACTCGCAACCACTCACAACCACTCACAACCACTCACAACAACTCGCAACCACTCACAACCACTTGCAACCACTCGCAACCACTTGCAGCCACTCGCAATCACTCGCATCCATTTGCAACCACTCGCAACCACTTGCAACCGCTCGTAACCACTTGTAACCACTCACAACCACTCATAACCACTTGGAACTACTCGCAACCACGCGCAACCACTTGCAACCACTCGCAACCACTCGCAACGACTCGCAACCACTTGCAACCACTTGCAACCAGTCGTAACCACTCACAACCACTCACAACCACTCGCAACTATATGCAACCACTTGCAACCACTTGCGACGTAGAGTTAAGCAAAGAATGTTGATACACTTGAAGAAGTATGTATGAAGGGAATTGGGCCATAAGGAATGATTTAGGAAGTTGGACACTACTGAACAATGTTGGGCGCCTGAGCTACAGGTCGGTGTGTGGACTGTGCATTGGCTGGGAAATGAGGGGTTGGGGAGGGAGAAGGGAGGAAGTGTATGTGGGGAGTGCATGGGGAGTTATAGGAATGATAGGGGTTTTTTATGTAAAAAATCCACTCCTGTGTGATATTTTTGGTTTGAGCCTTAGGTGGATTTGGTGGTTCTTGTTGGGTGAAAGTACATATGGGCAATGAATGTGGAGGTGTTGGAAGTTTTGAGTGTAGTATAGGTGGAATGGTACACAAGTGTACATCATACCTTGGGTAAGGCTAGCTTGAGGTGGGGGGGGGGATAGTTTGGGCTTAATGTGTATGTGGGGAGTGAATGTGTATAATAAGGTGAGATAGTTTCACATATGTTTTTACACTAATGCATAATCTAGAGGTAGATGGATAGACTCCATTGGTGGGATGGAAGGGAGGTGAAAGTGCATGTGTGGATTAAATGAGTAGGTGGAGGATTTTTGAGTGTGATGTGGGTGAAATGGTACACGAGTGTACAAAACAATTTGGATACGGCTCACTTCACGTGGGAGGAGGATTTTAAAACCAAACATTGGATGATTTTCAGTATTTAAAA
Source organism: Penium margaritaceum (assembly GCA_023375785.1). Taxonomy (NCBI): domain Eukaryota; kingdom Viridiplantae; phylum Streptophyta; class Zygnematophyceae; order Desmidiales; family Peniaceae; genus Penium; species Penium margaritaceum. Next base: position 61,970 of record SZWC01002279.1, read on the forward strand.
TAATTTTAGTTCATGAATGAGCTTGAAGTTGTATACATTTGGCCAAAATAACAGGGTGATGAATCAAAGCAGTTTTACACTATCTAAAGTGTGTATCAAGGAAAATGTCATGATGTAAATGTTCTTGGAAACAGTGCTCTCTTACGCTTTACACATCTCCGTCTCAACGTACATGCTGGGAGGAGGGTTTGAAAGGTGAAAGTGCATGTTGGGAATGCATGAGGAAGTGGATGCATGATCAAGTGGTTCATGGGTAAAAATGTTAACTTGTGTTATGAGATAGCAATGGACTGGAGGGAAGGGGGAGGTGGTTATTGGATGAATGTGTATACCTTTTGCAGCAACTTGCAACCACTTGCGACCACTCGTAACCATTTGCAACGACTCGCAACCACTTGTGACCCATCGCAACAACTTGCAACCACTNTTGGGAATGCATGAGGAAGTGGATGCATGATCAAGTGGTTCATGGGTAAAAATGTTAACTTGTGTTATGAGATAGCAATGGACTGGAGGGAAGGGGGAGGTGGTTATTGGATGAATGTGTATACCTTTTGCAGCAACTTGCAACCACTTGCGACCACTCGTAACCATTTGCAACGACTCGCAACCACTTGTGACCCATCGCAACAACTTGCAACCACTCGTGACCACTTGCAAGCACTCGCAACCACTTGCAACCATTCGCAACCACTCGCAACCACAGAAAACCACTTCAACCCACTCGTAACCATTCACAACCACTTGCAACCACTTGCAACCATTCGCAACCACTCGCAGCCACTTGCAATAACTTGCAACCACTCGCAACCACTCGCAACCAATCACACATACTCGTTGAAACCAATTACAACCACTCGTTAGCACTTGTAACCATTTGCAACCACTTGCAACCACTCGCAACCCCTTGCAAGCACTTGCAACCACTCGCAACCACTTGCAACCACTCGCAACCTCTCGTAACCACTCGCAACCACTCGTAACCACTCGCAACCACTTGCAACCACTCGCAACCCCTTGCAAGCACTTGCAACCACTCGCAACCACTTGCAACCACTCGCAACCTCTCGTAACCACTCGCAACCACTCGTAACCACTCGCAACCACTCAAAACCACCTGCAACCACTTTCAACCACTCGCAACCACTTGTGACCACTAGCAAACACTTGCAACCACTTGCAACCACTCGCAACCACTCGCAACCACTTGCAAGGACTTGCAACCACTTGCAACCTCTTGCAACAACTTTCAACCACTCGTAACCACTTGCAACCACTCGCAACAAAACGCAACCACTTGTAACCACTCACAACCATTCGTAACCACTTGCAACCACTCGCAGCCACACGTAACCATTCACAACCACTCGCAGCCAATCGCAACCACTCGCAACCAATCATAACCACTCGTAACCACTCGTAACCACTTGCAACCAGTCGCAACCACTCGCAATCACTCGCAACCACTCGCAACAAATTGCATCCACTCGCAACCATTCAAAACCACTTGCAACCACTCGCAACCACTATAAACAACTCGCATCCAATCTTCAACCACTCGCAAGCACTCGTAACGACTCACAACCACTCGTACCCACTCCAACCACTCACAACCACTTGCAACTACTCGCATCCATTTGCAACCACTCACAAGAACTCGCAACCACTCGAAACCACCTGCAACCACTCGCAACGACTCGCAATAAATTTTAACCACTCACAACCAGTCGCAACCACTCGCAACCACTTGCTACCACTCACAACCACTCCAAGCCACTCGCGACCACTCGCAAGTACTAGCAACCACTGGCAATCATTCGTAAGCAATCACAACCACTTGCAAGCATTTGCAGCTACTCACCACCACTTGCAACCACTTGCAACCACTCGCAACCACTCAAACCACTCGCAACCTCTCGCAACCACTTACAACCATTTGCAACCACTTGCAACCAATCACAACCACTCACAACCACTTACAAAAACTCGCAACCACTCGCAACCACTTGAAACCATCGGCAACCACTCGCAACCACTTGAAACCACTCGCAACTACTCGCAACCACTTGCAACCACTTGCAACCACTTGCAACCACGCGCAACCACACACAACTACTTGAAACCACTCGCAACCACTCGCAACCACTGACAACCACTGGCAACCTCTCACAACCATTCCCACCCACTCACAACCACTCACAACCACTCGCAACCACTCGCAACCACTGAAACCACTTGCAACCGCTCGCAACCAGTTCCAACCACTCGCAACCAATTGCAACCACTCACAGCCACTCGCAACCACTTGCAACCACTCACAACAACACACAAAAATTTGCAGCCACTCGCAACCACTCACAACCCCTTGCAACCACTGACAAGCACTCGCAACTACTCGCAACCACTCGCAACCTGTCGCAACCACTCGCAACCACTCGCAATCACTCGCAATCACTGGCCACCACTCACAAGCACTCACGTCCGATTGCAGCCACTCACAACCACTCCCATCCACTCGCAACCACTCGCAACCACTCGGAACCACTCGCAACCACTTGCAACCACTCACATCCACTCCCAACCACTTGCAACGACTTGCAACCACTCACAATGACTCGCAAGCACTCACAACCACTTGCAACCACTCACAACCAATGGCAACCAATCGCAACCACTAACAACCACTCGCAACCAATTGCAACCAGTCCCAACCACTCGCAACCACTCGTAACCCCTTGCAACCACTTGCAACCACACGCAACCAATTATAACCACTCACAACCACTCGCAACTGCTCTTAACCACTTACAACCACTTCTAACAACTCGCAATAATTCACAACCACTCGCAACCAGTCGCAACCCCTCCCAACCACTGACAACCACTCGGAACTAGTGGAAATCACTCGCAATCACTCGTAACAACTTGCAACCACTTGCAACCACTCACAACCACTCGCAATCACTTGCAGCCAGTTGCAACCACTTGCAACCACTCGCAACCACTCGCTTCCACTCACAACCATGCACAACCACTCGTAACCACTCGCAACCACTCGCAACAACTTCCAACCACTTGCAACCACTCGCAACTACTCGCAACCACTTGCATCATTCGCAACTACTTGCAACCACTCATAACCACTCTCAACCACTTGCAACCACTTGAAACCGCTTGCAACCACTCGAAACAACTCACAATCACTTGTAACCACTTGCAACCACTCGCAACCACTCGCAACCACTCACAGCCACTCGAAACCACTCGCAACCACTCGCCACCACTTGCAACCATTTGCAACCACTTGCAACCACTTGCAACTACTCGCAACCACTCGCAACCATAAACGACCTGTGACAACCACTTGCAACCACTCGTAGCCACTTGTAACCACTCCCAATTAATTGCAACCACTCGCAACCATTCACAACCACTCGCAACAACTCAAAACCACTTCCAACCATTCGCAAGCATTCGCAATCACTTGCAACCACTTGCAATAACTTGCAACCATTCGCAATAACTTGCAACCAGTCGCAACCACTTGAAACCACCCGTAACCACTTGCAACCACTCGCAACCACTTGCAACCACTCACAACCACTCAAAACCACTTGCAAGCACTCCCATTCATGGGCAATTATAAAAAACCACTCACAACCACTCATATCCCCTTGCAACCACTTGCAACCACTTGCAACAACTCGCAACCACTCGCAACCACTCGCAACCACTCACAACCACTCACAACTATTTGCAACCACTCGGAACCACTTGCAACCACCTGTAACCACTTGCAGCCAGTTGCAACCACTTGCAACCACTTGCAGCCACTTGCAACCACTCGCAACCAGTCACAACCACTGACAACCACTTGCAACAACTCGCAGCCACTCACAACCACTCGCAACCTCTGGCAACCACTCACAACTATTCGCAACAACTTGGAACCATTTACAACTACTTGCAACCAGTCGCAACCACTTGAAATCACTTGCAACTACTTGCAACCAGTGGCAACCACTCGCAACCACTCGCAATCACTCGCAACTACTTGTAGCCACTTGCACCCACTTGCAACTACTTGCAACCACTTGTAATCACTCGCAACCACTCAGAACCACTTGTAACCACTCGCAACCACACACAACCACTCACAACCACTTGCAAATACTTGCAACCACTTGGAACCAGTTGCAACCACATGCAACCACTTGCAAGTACTTGCAACCACTTACAACCACTTGCAACCACTCGCAATCAATCACAACCACTCGCAACCTTTCGCAATGGGTCGCAACCATACACAACCATTTGCAACCATTTGCAACCACTCGCAACCACTTGCAGCCACTCGCAACCACTCACAACCACTCCCAACCACTCGCAACCACTCGCAACCACACACAACCACACACAACAACTCGCAACCACTCACAACCACT
>SZWC01002279.1:66513-97834 GCA_023375785.1 Penium margaritaceum
CAACCACTTGCAACCACTCGCAACCACTTGCAGCCACTTGCAATCACTCGCAACCACTTGCAACCACTCGCAACCACTTGCAACCGCTCGTAACCACTTGTAACCACTCACAACCACTCATAACCACTTGTAACTACTCGCAACCACTCGCAACCACTTGCAACCACTTGCAACCACTCGCAACGACTCGCAACCACTTGCAACCACTTGCAACCAGTCGTAACCACTCACAACCACTCAGAACCACTCGCAACTATATGCAACCACTCGCAACCACTTGCGATGTAGAGTTAAGCAAAGAATGTTGATACACTGAAAGAAGTATGTATGAATGGAATTGGTCCATAAGGAATGTTTTAGGAAGTTGGACACTACTGAACAATGTTGGGCGCCTGAGCTACAGGTCGGTGTGTGGACTGTGTATTGGCTGGGAAATGAGGGGTTGGGGAGGGAGAAGGGAGGAAGTGTATGTGGGTAGTGCATGGGGAGTTATAGGAATGATAGGGTTTTTTTTGGTAAAAAATCCACTCGTGTATGATTTTTTTGGTTTGAGCCTTAGGTGGATTTGGTGGGTCTTGTTGGGTGAAAGTACATATGGGCTATGAATGTGGAGGTGTTGGAAGTTTTGAGTGTAGTATAGGTGGAATGGTATACAAGTGTGCAGCATACCTTGGGTAAGGCTAGCTTGAGGGGGGGGGGGAATAGTTTGGGCTTAATGTGTATGTGGGGAGTGAATGTGTATAATAAGGTGAGATAGTTTCACATATGTTTTTACACTAGTGCATAATCTAGAGGCAGATGGATAGACTCTATTGGTGAGATGGAAGGGAGGTGAGAGTGCATGTGTGGATTAAAAAAGGAGGTGGAGGATTTTGTGAGTGTGATGTGGGTGAAATGGTACACGAGTGTACAAAACAATTTGGATACAGCTCACTTCATGTGGGAGGGGGATTTTAAAACCAAACATTGGATGTTTTTCAGTATTTAAAACAATTCTAGTTCATGAATGAGCTTGAAGTTTTATATATTTGGCCAAAATAATAGGGTGATGAATCAAAGCAGTTTTACACTATCTAAAGTGTGTATCAAGGAAAATGTCATGATGTAAATGTTCTTGGAAACAGTGCTCTCTTACGCTTTACACATCTCTGTCTTAACATACATGCTGGGAGGAGGATTTGAAAGGTGAAAGTGCATGTTGGGAATGCATGAGGAAGTGTATGCATGATCAAGTGGTTCATGAGTAAAAATATTAACTTGTGTTATGAGATAGCGATGGACTGGAGGGAAGGGGGAGGTGGTTATTGGATGAATGTGTATACCTTTTGCAGCAACTTGCAACCACTTGCGACCACTCGTAACCATTTGCAACGACTCGCAACCACTTGTGACCCATCGCAACCACTTGCAACCACTCGCAACCACTTGCAAGCACTCGCAACCACTTGCAACCACTCGCAACCACTCGCAACCACAGACAACCACTTCAACCCACTCGTAACCATTCACAACCACTTACAACCACTTGCAACCACTCGCAACCACTCGCAGCCACTTGCAACAACTTGCAACCACTCGCAACCACTCGCAACCAATCACACATACTCGTTGAAACCAATTACAACCACTCGTTATCACTTGTAACCATTCGCAACCACTTGCAACCACCCGCAACCCCTTGCAAGCACTTGCAACCACTCGCAACCACTTGCAACGACTTGCAACCTCTCGTAACCACTCGCAACCACTCGTAACCACTCGCAACCACTCAAAACAACTTGCAACCACTTTCAACCACTCGCAACCACTTGTAACCACAAGCAAATACTTCCAACCACTTGCAACCACTCGCAACCACTCGCAACCACTTGCAAGGACTTGCAACCACTTGCAACCTCTCGCAACCACTCCCAACCACTCGTAACCACTTGCAACCACTCGCAACCACTTGTAACCACAAGCAAACACTTCCAACCACTTGCAACCACTCGCAACCACTCGCAACCACTTGCAAGGACTTGCAACCACTTGCAACCTCTCGCAACCACTCCCAACCACTCGTAACCACTTGCAACCACTCGCAACCACTTGCAACCACTTGTAACCACTCACAACCATTCGTAACCACTTGCAACCACTCGCAGCCACACGTAACCACTCACAACCACTCGCAGCCAATCGCAACCACTCGCAACCACTCGTAACCACTCGCAACCACTTGTAACCAGTCGCAACCAGTTGCAACCACTCATAACAAATTGAATCCACTCGCAACCATTCACAACCACTCTCAACCACTCGCAACCACTCACAACAACTCGCATCCACTCTTCAACCACTCGCAACCACTCGTAACGAGTCACAACCACTCGTACCCACTCCAACCACTCACAACCACTTGCAACTACTCGCATCCATTCGCAACCACTCACAAGAACTCGCAACCACTTGAAACCACTGGCAACCACTCGCAACGACTCGCAATAAGTTTTAACCAGTAACAACCAGTCTCAACCACTTGCTACCACTCACAACCACTCGCAGCCACTCGTGACGACTTGCAAGTACTAGCAACCACTCGCAATCATTCGTAAACAATCACAACCCCTTGCAAAAATTTGCAGCCACTCACCACCACTTGCAACCACTTGCAACCACTCGCAACCACTCGAACCACTCGCAACCTCTCGCAACCACTTACAACCACTTGCAACCACTTGCAACCACTCACAACCACTCACAACCACTCACAACCACTTGCAACAACTCGCAACCACTCACAGCTACTTGAAATCATCGGCAACCACTCGCAACCACTCAAAACCACTCGCAACTACTCGCAACCACTTGCAACCACTTGCAACCACGCGCAACCACACACAAATACTTGAAGCCACTCACAACCACTCGCAACCACTCACAACCACTCGCAACCTCTCACAACCATTCCCAACCACTCACAGCCACTCACAACCACTCGCAACCACTGAAACCACTTGCAACCGCTCGCAACCAGTTCCAACCACTCGCAACCAATTGCAACCACTCACAGCCACTCGCAACCACTTGCAGCCACTCACAACAACACACAACAATTCGCAGCCACTCGCAACCACTCACAACCACTTGCAACCACTGACAAGCACTCGCAACTACTCGCAGCCACTCGCAACCTGTCGCAACCACTCGCAACCACTCGCAACCACTGGCCACCACTCACAAGCACTCACGTCCGATTGCAGCCACTCACAACCACTCCCAACCACTCGCAACCACTCGCAATCACTCGCAACCACTCGGAACCACTCGCAACCACTTGCAACCACTCACATCCACTCGCAACCACTTGCAACGACTTGCAACCACTCACAATGACTCGCAAGCACTCACAACCACTTGCAACCACTCACAACCAGTGGCAACAAATCGCAACCACTAACAACCACTCACAACCAATTGCAACCACTCCCAACCACTCGCAACCACTCGTAACCCCTTGCAACCACTTGCAACCACACGCAACCAATTGTAACCACTCACAACCACTCGCAACTGCTCCTAACCACTTACAACCACTTGTAACAACTCGCAATAATTCGCAACCACTCGCAACCAGTCGCAACCCCTCCCAACAACTGACAACCACTCGGAACTAGTAGAAATCACTCGCAATCACTCTTAACAACTTGCAACCACTTGCAACCACTCGCAATCACTTGCAGCTAGTTGTAACCACTTGCAACCACTCGCAACCATTTGTTACCACTCATAACCACGCAAAACCGCTCGTAACCACTCGCAACCACTCGCAACAACTTCCAACCACTTGCAATCACTCGCAACCACTCGCAACCACCTGCATCACTCGCAACTACTTGCAACCACTCGTAACCATTGGCAACCCCTCGTAACCACTCGCAACCACTCACAACCATTTGAAACCGCTTGCAACCACTCGCAACATCTCACAATCACTTTTAACCACTTGCAACCACTCACAACCACTCGGAGCCAATTGCAACCACTCACAACCACTCGTAACCACTCCAAGCCACTCACAACCACTTTCAACCACTCGCAACCACTTGCAACCACTTGCAACCACTTACAACCACTTGCAACCACTTGCAACCACTCACAACCACTCACAAGCACTTGTAACCAGTCGTAGCCACTTGCAACCACTGGCAGTCACTTGCAACCACTTGCAGCCTCTCGCAACCACTCGCAACCACTCGCAACCACTCGCAACAACTCGCAACCACTTTCAACAATTCGCATCCACTCACAACTACTTGCGACCACGCGCAAGCATTCGTAATTACCTACAACCACTCCCAACAACTTGCAACCATTCGCAACAACTTACAACCAATCGCAACCACTTGAGACCCCTCGTAACCACTTGAAATCACTTACAACCACTTGCAACCGAATACAACCACTCGAAATCGCTTGCAAGCACTCACATCCACTCGCAACCTCTCACAAATACTCGCAACCACTTGCAACCACTCACAACCACTCACATCCACTTGTAACCATTTGCAACCACTCGCAACCACTCGCAACGACTCGCAACCACTCGCAACCACTCGCAAGGACTTGAAAAAAACTGGCAACCACTTGCATCCATTTGTAGCCACTCGCAACAACTCGAAACTACTTGAAACCACTCCGAACCATTCTCAACCACCCGCTACCACTTGCAGCCACTCACAACCACTTGCAACTACACGCAACCACTTGCAATAAGTCAGAACCATTTGCAACCACTCGCAACAAATTTCAACCAATCCCAACCACTCACCACCAGTTGCAACTTCTTGCAACCACTCGCAACCACTTGCAACCACTTGCAACCAATCACAATCACTCACGACCACTTGCAATCACTTGCAACCACTCGCAACCACTCACAACCACTCGTGACCACTCGCAACCACTCGCAACCACTCCCAACGAAACGAAACAGTTTGCAACCACTCGCAACCAATCGCAACCACTCATAACCACTCGCAACAACTAGCAAGCACTCACAACCATTCACAACCTCTGGCAACCACTCGCAACTAATCGATATCACTTGCAACCACTTGCAACCACTCGCAACCACTCGGAATCACTTGCAACAACTCGGAACCACTCGCAACCACTCGCAACCAGTAGCTACCACTCCCAATCACTCCGAACCCCTTACAACCACTCGCAACCACTCGCAACCACTCAGAGTTACGTGCAAAAACTCGCAACCACTGGCAACCACTGGCAACCACTCGCAACCACTCGCAATCACTCGCACCCACTCACAACGACTTGCAACCATTTGGAACCATATCCAACAACTCGCAACCACTTGCAACCACTTAGCATGACTCGTAACCACACGCGACCATTTGCAAGCACTCGCAACCACTTACAACCACTTGCAACCACTTACAATAACTCGCAACCACTCGCAACCTTTCACAACAAGTGGCAACCATTCACAACCATTTGCAACTACTCGCAAGGACTCGTAGCCACTCAACCACTCACAATCACTCGCAATCATTCGTAGCCACTCACAACCATCCAAAACCACTCACAACCACTCGCAACCAATCGCAACCACTCGCAACTACTCACAACCACTCACAACCACTCGCAACCAATCACAACCACTCGCAACCACTCACAACCACTTGCAACCACTCGCAACCACTTGCAACCACTTGCAACCACTGGCAACCAATCCCAACCACTCGTTACCACTCAGAACCAATCATAACCACTCATAACCACTCATAACCACTCATAACCACTCATAACCACTCATAACCACTCATAACCACTCATAACCACTCATAATACTTGCACCCACACCTAACCACTCGCATCCACCCGCATCCACTTGCAACCACTCGCAATAACTCGCAACCACTAGCAAACACTCACAACCTCTCCTAACCACTTGCAACCACTCACAACCACTCGCAAGCAATTGCAACCACTCACAACCACTTGCAATCACTCGCAACTACAAGCAACCAATTGCAACCACTCGTAACCACTCGCAACCACTCGCAACAACTCGGAACCACTTGGAACGACTCGGAACCACTTGCAACCACTGGAAACAACTAGCAACAACTCGCAACTACTTGCAACCACTCACAATTACTCACAACCACCTCAAACAACTTGCAACCACTCACAACCACTTGCAACCACTGACAAGCACTCGCAACTACTCGCAACCACTTGCAACCTGTCGCAACCACTCACAACCACTTGCAATCAATGGCCACCACTCACAAGCACTCACGTCCAATTGCAGCCACTCACAACCAATCACAACCACTAGCAGCCACTCGCAACCACTCGCAACCACTCGGAACCACTCCAAACCTCTCGCAACCACTCGCAACCACTTGCAGTCACTCGCAACCACTCGCAACCACTTGCAACGACTTGCAACCACTCAAAATGACTTGCAAGCACTCACAACCACTTGCAACCACTCACAACCAGTGGAAACCAATCACAGCCACTAACAACCACTCGCAACCACTTGCAACCACTCCCAACCAGTCGCAACCACTCGTAACCCCTTGCAACAACTTGCAACCACATGCAACCAATTGTAACCACTCACAACCACTCGCAACTGCTCTTAACCACTTACAACCACTTGTAACAACTTGCAATAATTCGCAACAACTCGCAACCAGTCGCAACCCCTCCCAACCACTGACAACTACTCGGAACTAGTGGAGATCACTCGCAATCACTCGTAACAACTTGCAACCACTTGCAACCACTCGAAACCACTCGCAATCACTTGCAGCCAGTTTCAACCACTTGCAACCACTCGCAACCACTCGCTACTACTCACAACAACTCACAACCACTCGTAACCACTCGCAACCACTCGCAACAACTTCCAACCATTCGCAACCACTCGCAACTACTTGTACCCACTTGCACCACTCGCAACCACTCGCAACTACTTGCAACCACTCGTAATCATTGGCAACCCCTCGTAACCACTTGCAACCACTCGCAACCACTTGAAACCGCTTGCAACCACTCGCAAAAACTCACAATCACTTGTAACCACTTGCAACCACTCGCAACCACTCGGAACCAATTGCAACCACTCAGAACCACTCATAACCACTCCAAACCACTCGCAACCACTTGCAACTACTCACAACCACGTGCAACCACTTGCAACCACTTGCAACCACTTTCCACCATTCGCCAGCGTTTCCATCCTACTCGCTACCACTCACAACCACTCTCAAGCAATCGCAACCACTCGCAACCATTCGCAACCACTCGCAACCACTTGCAAGCACTCGCAACCACTTGGAACTACTGGAAACCACTCGCAACCATTCGCAACCACTCACAAGCACTTGTAGCCAGTCGTAGCCACTTGCAACCACTGGCAGTCACTTGCAACCACTCGAAGCCTCTCGCAACCACTCGCAACCACTCGCAACAACTCGCAACCACTTTCAACAATTCGCAACCACTCGCAACTACTTGCAACCACTCGCAAGCATTCGTAATCACCTGCAACCACTTGCAACAACTTGCAACCATTCGCAACAACTTACAACCAATCGCAACCACTTGCGACCCCTCCTAACCACATGAAACCACTCACAACCACTTGCAACCAAACACAACCACTCAAAACCGCTTGCAAGCACTCATATCCACTCGCAACCACTTGCAACCACTAACAGCCACTCACATCCACTTGTAACCACTTTCAACCACTCGCAACCACTCGCAACGACTCGCAACTACTCACAACCACTCACAACGACTTGTAAAAACTGGCAACCACTTGCAGCCACTCGCAACAACTCGAAACTACTCGAAACCACTCCAGACCATTCTCAACCACCCGCTACCACTTGCAGCCACTCGCAACCACTTGAAACCACACGCAACCACTTGCAATAAGTCGCAACCATTTGCAACCACTCGCAACCACTTTCAACCACTCCCAACTACTCAAAACCAGTCGCAACTTCTTGCAACCACTCGCAACCACTTGCAACCACTTGCAACCAATCACAATCACTCACGACCACTTGCAATCACTTGCAACCACTCGCAACCACTCACAACCACTCGTGACCACTCGCAACGACTCGCAACCACTTGCAACCATTCGCAACCACTCACAACATCTCGCAACCATTCGCAACCACTCGCAACCACTCCCAGCAAAGCGAAACAATTCACAACCACTTCCAGCCACTTGCAACCACTCGCAACCAATCGCAACCACTCACAACCACTCGCAACAACTAGCAAGCACTCACAACCACTCAAAACCTTTGGCAACCACTCGCAACTAATCGAAATCACTTGCAACCACTTGCAACCACTCGCAACCACTCACAACCACTCGGAATTACTTGCAACAACTCGGAACCACTCGCAACCACTCGCAACCAGTCGCTACCACTCCCAATTACTCCGAACCACTTACAACCACTCGCAACCACTGGCAACCACTCGCAACCACTCCGAGTTACTTACAACAACACGCAACCACTGGCAACCGCTCGCAACCACTTGCAACCACTCGCAATCACTTGCAACCATACGCAACCACTCGCAACCAGTCACAACCACTCGCAACCACTTGCAACCATACGCAACCACTCGTAAACACTTGCAACAACTTGGCATGACTGGTAACCACTAGCGACCATTTGCAAGCACTCGCAACCACTTACAACCACTTGCAACCACTTACAATCACTCGCAACCACTTGCAGCCTTTCACAACAAGTGGCAACCATCCACAACCATTCGCAACTACTCGCAAGCACTCGTAGCCACTCACAACCACTCACAATCACTCGCAACCACTCGTAGCCACTCGCAACCATCCACAACCACTCACAACCACTCGCAACCACTCGCAACTACTCATAACCACTCACAACCACTCGCAACCAATCACAACCACTCACAACCACTCACAACCACTTGCAACCACTTGCAACCACTTGCAACCACTGGCAACCAATCCCAACCACTCGTTACCACTCAGTGTCAGGATGAGATCCGCGTGGATGCGGTCCCGATGTTGGTCTGATAGACTCTATTGGTTCACGTCTACTGTTTTGGGCGAATCTGAGATTGAGCGTGAGCTTTCTGGGCGCCTCAAGCTATGTGAGCCGGAATTTAGAGACAGTCAGTTTGCGAAGGGAATAACGTTGTTTTGCGTCAGTTTGTTAACATGGACATGATAACAACATTTATAGGGCTAGTCATGAGCTCTCTAACGCACCAAACCGCGCGTAACTCAGGCAAGCGTAGACCAAGTTATGCTTGCCGAAGCGCAGGTTTCACCCACCACAAAAAAAACGCCTAACGCCTCCATGGTGTGCACACGCCGTGGCGCCTTCCTTCACGTGCGAAGCGCCTTTCCCAAGGCGCAGATCCTCTAGCACGTGGTGTAGGGATCTCCTGCACTGTTTTCATGTACCCTACCCACTTTTGGGTCGAGTTTGGTGATGGGGTGTGACGAGGTTCGAAACCTGTCCGCGGACCTGCAGTCACAACTTTGACCAAGTCCCCGAGTAACAAAACGTACTACTGAGTTTCGGACGCCGAGCCATGATTTTGGCTAAGTCGCTCAGTAACAACCTGCACTACTGGATCCGGTGGATGATCCGCCGGATCAGGTGGATCATCCACTGGAAGCCTCGGCAGGCCTATCGGAGCAATTTCTCCAGATGGTGATTTTGTTACTCGGTCCGGTCGATTATCGACCGGATTTTGAGTCGCATCTGGCTCCCAGAGCCGCTGCACACATCCCAAGTTTGGAAGACCATATCTCCCTCGATACTTGTCCGATTGCGGCGAAACAACTTCCACCGGATTCAACGACTCGTCGAATTTATGGGGCAATCCTCCATTTTAGGATCCGAGCAATTCTTGAGTCGCCTGATCCGCCGGCGCAAAGTTTCCACTTTCTGGCGGCTCGTCAGCGCCTCCCGGCACTGCACTTGGACATGTGGACGGGCAATTTTTCAACACTCAGAACCAATCCTAACCACTCACAACCACTCATGCCCACTTGGAAATACTTGCACCCACTCCCAACCGCTCGCATCCACCTGCATCCACTTGCAACCACTCGCAATCACTCGCAACCACTCACAAACACTCACAACCTCTCCTAACCACTTGCAACCACTCACAACCACTCGCAAGCACTTACAACCACTCGCAACCACTTGCAATCCATTGCAACTACAAGCAACCAATTGCAACCACTACTAACCACTCGCAACCACTCGCAACAACTCGGAACCACTTGGAACTACTCAGAACCACTTGCAACCACTGGAAACAACTAGCAACCACTCACAACTACTTGCAACCACTCGCAACTACTCACAACCATCTCAAACCACTCGCAACCACTCAGAACTAGTCGCAATCTCTGGCAACCAATTGCAATAACTCACAATCAATCACAACCACTCACAACTTCTTGCAACGACTCGCAACTTCTTGCAACCACTTGCAACCACCTGAAACCACTCGTAGCCACTCACAACCACTCGTAACTACTTGGAATAACTTGCAACCAATCACAAACACTCGCAACCACTCCCAACCACTTGCAACCACTTGCAACAATTCGCAACCACTTGCAACTACTCCTAACCACTCGCAACCATTTGCAACCACTCGGTACTCCTTGGAACCATTCGGAACAACTCAAAACCACTTGCAATCACTTGCAACCACTCGCAACCACTCGCAACCACTTGCAACCACTCGCAACCAATCTCAACCACTCGCAACCAGTTGCAAGCACTTGCAAACACTTGCAAGAGCTCACAACCACTCGCAACCACTCGCAACTAATTGCAACCACTGGCAACCATTCGCAACCACTTGCAACCGCTCGCAACCACTCAAAACAACTTCCAACCACTTGCAACAACTCGCAGCCAATCGCAACCACTTGGAACCACTCGCAACCACTCACGACCAGTCATAACCACTTGAAAGGACTCCCAACCACTCGCAACCACTCACAACCAATCAAACCCACTTGAAACCACTTGCAACCACACGCAACCACTCGTAACCTATCAGAACCACTCACAACCACTCACAACAACTCGCAAGGACTCTTTGCCACTCGCAACCACTTGCAAAAACTCGCAACAACTTTCAACTACTTGCAACCACTTGCAACCACTCGCAACCACTCACAATCACTCGCAACTATTTGCAACTACTCGCAACTACTCGAAACCACTCGCAACCACTTGCAACCACCCGCAACCACTCGCAACCACTTACAACCACTTGCAATCACTCGCAACCACTTGCAACCACTCACAACCACTCACAACCACTCGCAACCACTCCAAACCACTCGCAACCACTTGCAACCACTCAGAATCATTTGCAACACTTGAGAGCACATCCAACCACTCGCAACCACTCACAACCACTCGCAACCACTCCAAACCACTCGCAACCACTTGCAACCACTCAGAATCATTTGCAACACTTGAGAGCACATCCAACCACTCGCAACCACTCGCAACCACTTGCAGCCACTCTCAACCACTTGCAACCACTCGCAACCACCCGCAACCACTTGCAACCCCTTGCAACCACTCACAACCACTCGCAACCACTTGCAACCACTCGAAACCAATCGCAACCACTCGCAAACAATCGCAACCACTCGAAACCACTCGCAACAAGTCGCAACCACATGCAACCACTTCCAACCACTCTGAACCACTTGCAACAAATCACAACCACTTGCAACCACTCACTACCACACACAACCACTTGCAACCAGTTGCAACCACTCCCAAGCACTCAAAACAACTCTTAACAACTCGCAAGCACTCACAATTACTTGCAAGCATTCGCAACTACTCACAACCACTCACAACCAATTCCAACCATTTGCAACCAGTCGCAACCACTTGCAACCACTCACAACCACTCGCAACTACTTGCAACCACTTGCAAGCACTCACAACCATTCACAACCACTTGAAAGCACTCTGAACCAATCGCAAACCCTCAGAACCACTCATAACCACTCACAACCACTCGTAACCAGTCGCAACCAGTCGCAACCATTCGCAACCACTCGCAACCACTCGCAACCACTCTCAACCTCTTGCAACCACTCACAATCACTTGTAACCATTTGCAACCACCCGCAACCATTTGTAACCACTTGCAACCGTGCGCAACCACTCCCAACAACTCGCATCCACTTGCAAACATTGGCAACCACTCAAACTACTTGCAACCACTTGCAAGCACTCACAACCACTTGTAAGAGCTCGTAACAACTCACAATCACTCGCAAGTATACGCAAAAATTGACAACCACTCACAACCAATCGCAACCATTAGCAACCACTTGCAACCACTTGCAAGCACTATCAACCACTTGCAACCACTGGTAACCACTCGCAACCACTCCCAACCACTCGCAACAACTTGCAACCACTTGTAATGACACTCAACGACTCAGAACCACATGCAAATACTCGCAACCAATCCCAACCACTCAAACCACTTGCAAGTAACGACAAACACATACAAGCACTCGCAACTACTCGCAACGACTCACAACCACTCACAACAACTTGCAACAATTTGTAGCAATTGCAACCACTCGCAACCACTCGCAACCACTCGCAACCGCTCGCAACCGCTCGCAACCACTTCCAACCACTCGCAACCACTTGCAACCACTTGGAACCACTCGCAACCACTCCGAACCACTCGCAACCACTCGCAACCACTCACAACCACTCGCAACAACTCACAACCACTCGCAAGCACTCACAGCCACTCGTAGCCACTAGCACACACTCGCAACCACTCATAACCACTCGCACCCACTTCCGGCCACTCGCAACCACACACAACCACTCCCAACCACTTGCAACCACTCGCAACAACTCGCAACCACTCGCAAGCACTCGCAACCATACACAACCACTCGAAACCACTCGCAACCACTTGCAACTAGTAGCAACCACTCGCAACCATTCACAACCATTTGTAACAACTCGCAACCACTCGCAACCACTTAGAACCACTCACAACCACTCACAACCACTCACAACCACTCCCAACCACTCACAACCACTCGCAACCACTTACAACCACTCGCAACAACTCTCAACCACTCGCAACTACTTGCAAGGACTCGCAATCACTCTTAACCAATTGTAACCACTCGCAACCACTCGCAGTGACTCACAACCACTCTCAACCACTTGCAACCACTCCTAAGCATTGGCAACCACTCGCAACAACTCATAACACATCGCAACCACTTGCAACTTCTGGCAACCACTTGCAACCACTTCCAATCACTCACAACCAATCGCAACTTATCGTAACCACCCGCAAGCACTCGCAACCACTCGCAACCACTCGCAACAACTTGCAACCACTCACAGCCACTCGCAATCATTCGCGACCACTCGCAACCGCTCATAACCAGATGCAACCATTGGCAACCACTCGCAGTTATTGGTAACCACTTGCAACCACTTGCAACTACTCGCAACCACTTGAAACGACTCGCAATCACTTGCAAACACGCACAACCACTCACAACAACTGACAACCACTCGCAACCACTTGTAACCACTCACAACCACTCGCAACCACTCGCAATCACTCGCAACCACTTGCAACCACTCACAACCACTCGCAACCATTTGCAACCACTCACAACCATACGTAACAACTTGCAACCACTCCCAACCAGTTGTAACCACTCGCTACCACTCCCAACCCCTCACAACCACTCGCAACCACTCGTAACCACTCAAACCCATTCGCATCCACTTGCAGCCACTTGCAACCACTCGCAACACTCGCAACCACTTGCAACTACTCGTAACTACTGAAAACCTCTTTCAAGGACTCACAACCATTTGAAAGTACTCGCAACCACTCCTAACTACTCACAACGAATCACAACCACTCACAGCCACTCGCAACCACTCGCAACCACTCCTAACCAGTCGCAACCCCTCGTAACCACTCCCAACCAGTTGTTACCAATCGCAACCACTCGTAACCATTCACAACCACTCGTAACCACTTCCAACTACTCATAACAACTCGCAACCACTTGCAGCCACTTGCAAGCACTTGCAACCACTCATCACTACTCACAACCACTCGAAACCACTACCAACCACTCGCAACCACTCGCAACCACTTACAACCACTCACAACTACTTACAACCAATCGCAACCACTTGCAACAACTCGCAACCTTTTGAAACTACTCACAAGCACTTGCAATCACTTGCAACCACTTGCAAGCTCTCACAACCACTTGCAACCACTTGCAACCACTTACAACCAATCATAACCACTCGCAACCACTTGCGACTAATCACAACCACTCACAACTACTGGCAACCAATCGCAACCACTCGCAACCACTCGGAACCACTCGCAACCATTTGCACCCACTCGCAACCATTTGCACCCACTCGCAACCATTTGCACCCACTTGCAACCACTCGCAGCTACTTCCAACCACTCACAGCCATTTGAAACTGCTTGCAACTGCTCCCAGAAACTCGCAACCACTCACATCCAATCCCAATCACTGGCAACCACTCGCAACCACTCACATCCAATCCCTATCACTGGCAACCACTCGCAACCACTCGCAACCACTCCCAATCACTTCCAACAAGTTGTAAGCACTCGCAACCACTCAAAACCACTCACAACCACTCCCAACCACTAGCAACAACTGGAAACCACTCGCAACCACTCGCAACCACTCGCAACCACTGGCAAGCATTTGCAATCACTTGTCACCACTCAAAACCACTCGCAAACACTCGCAACCACTCACAACCACTCGCAACCGCTTGCAACCACTCGCAACCACTCGCAACGACTCCCAACCACTCGCAACCACTCCCAACCACTCACAACCACTCGGAACCACTCTGAACCACTCGAACCACTCGCAGCCACTGGAAACCACTCGCAGCCATTTGTGACTGCTCACAACCGCTTGCAACCACTTGCAGCCATTTGCACGCACTCGCAACCGCTCGTAACCTCTCACAACCACTCCCATGCAAAAGCAATCACTCTCAACCACTCCCAACCACTTGCAACCACTTCCAACCCCTCGCAACCACTCGTAACCACTCAAAGCCACTCGCAACCAATCCCAATCACTCGCAACTAATTGATACCAGTCGCAACAACTCGCAACCACTCTAAAGCACTCCCAACCATACACAACCACTTGCAACCACTTGCAACCACTCGCAACCACTTGCAACCACTTGTAACCACTCACAACTTCTCAAAACCACTCCCAACCACTCGCAACCACTCACAGCCACTCGCATCCACTTACAACCACTCGCAACCACTCTCAACCATTCGCATCCACTCGCCAGCACTCACAAACACTCGCAACCATTCGTGACCGCTTACAACCACTCGTAGTCACTCGCAACCACTCGCAACCACTTGTACCCAATCGCAATCACTCGCAACCACTGGGAACCACTTGCAACCACTCACAACCACTTGCAACCACTTGCAACAACTCCCGACCAATCCTAACCACTGACAACCATACGCAACCACTCGCAACCACTTATAGTATCTCGCAACCACTTGCAACCACTCCCAACCACTCACAACCAGCCGCAACCACTCGCAATGACTAACAACCAATCTCATCCACTTGCAACCACTTCCAACCACTCGCAACCACTCGAAACCACTCATAACCACTCACAACCACTCACAACTTCTTGCAAGCACTTGCAACCACTTCCAACCACCCACAATAAATCGCAACCACCCGCAACCACTTGCAACCACTGGTAACCACTCGCAACCACTTGCAACAACTGGCAACCATTCACAACTTCTCGCAACCACTCGCAACGACTCGCAACCGCTCATAACCAGTTGCAACCATTGGCAACCACACCCAATGACTCGTAACGACTAGCAACCAGTCGCAAGTACTTGCAACCACTTGAAACCACTCGCAATCAATTTAATGCACGCTCAACCACTTGAAACCACAGACAACCACTCGCAACCACTCGTAACCACTTGTTACCACTCGCAACCACTTGCAACCAATCGCAACCACTCGCAACTACTCGCAACCACTCACAACCATACGTAACCACTTGCAACCACTCCGAGTCAGTCGCAACCACTCGCTACCACTCCCAACCAGTCGCAACCACTCGCAACCACTCGTAACCACTCACAACCAATCGCAACCACTTGCAACCACTTGCAACCACTCGCATCACCCGCAACCACTTCCAACCACTAGCAACTACACGCAAGCACTCAAAACCACTTGCAAGCTCTCACAACCATTTGCAAGTAATGGTAACCAGTCGTAACTACACACAACTAATCACAACCACTCAAAACCGCTTGCAAGCACTCGCAACCACTTGTAACCAGTCACAACCCCTCGTAACCACACCCAACCACTCATTACCACTCGCAACCACTCGCAACCACCCACAATCACTCACAACCACTCGTAACCACTTGCAACCACTAACAACCACTCGCAACCACGTGCAACCACTCACAACCACTCGCAACCACTCGTAACCACTCACAACCACTCGCAACCACTTGCAATCAGTTGCAACCACTTACAAGCACTCACAACCACTTGCAACCACTTGCAACCTATCGCAACCACTTGCAACCACTCGCAACCACTTGTAACCAGTCGCTACCCCTCGTAACCACTCCCAACCACTCGTTACCACTCGCAACCACTCCCAACCACTCGCAACCACTCGCAACCACTCGTTACCACTTGCAACCACTTACAGCCAGTTGCAACTATGTGCAACCACTCACAACCACTTGTAACCACTCACAACAACTTGCAACCACTCGCAAGTACTCGCAACCAATCGCAACCACTCGGAACAAGTCGCAACCACTCGAAACCACTCACAACCACTAGCAATCACTTGCAACCACGTGCAAGCACTCAAAACCACTTGCAACCACTTGCAACCACTAGCAACCACTCGCAACCACTTGCAACCAATCGCAACCACTCACAACTATTCGCAACCAATCGCAGCCACTCACAACCACTCCCAACCACTCCGAACCACTCGCAGCCAGGTGCAACCACTCACAACCACTTGCAACAACTCGCTACCTCTCGCATTCACTCGCAACCACTCGCAACTACTTGCAACCACTGACAGACATTTGTAACCGCTCGAGACCGCTCGCAATCACTCACAAACACTCACACCCAATAGCAACCACTCGCAATCACTACCAACCACTTGCAACCACTCCCAACAAATTGCAACCACTCACAACGACTGGCAACCATTCCCAACCACTCGCAACCACTCGCAACCACTTGCAACAACTCACAATCACTCGCAACTACTCGCAAGCACTCGCAACCATTGCCAACCACTTGAAACCATACGCAGGGACTCGCAAGTAGTCGCAGCCACTCGCTACCAATCAGAACCATACAAAACCACTCATAACCACTCGCATACACTTGCAACCACTCACAACCACATGAATAACTTGCAACCTGTCGCAACCAATTGTGACCACTCGCAACCACTATCAACCACTCACAACCACTTGCAACCACTCCCAACCACTTCCAACCACTCGCAACCACTTGCACCCACTCGCAACCACTCGCAACCATTGGCAACCACTTGTAACCACTCACAACCACTTGCAACCACTAGCAACCACTCCCAACCACTCGTAACCACTGGCAACCATACGCAACCACTCACAACCACTCGCAACCACTTATTGCATCTTGCAACCACTTGCAACCACTCCCAATCACTTGCAACCAGCTGCAACCACTCGCAATGACTTTCAACCACTCTCAACCACTTGGAACTACTCCCAACCAATCGCAACCACTCGCAACCACTCATAACCACTCACAACCACTCGCAACTTCTCGCGACCACTTGCAACCACTCCCAACTACGCACAACCAATCGCAACCACTCGAAACCACTTGCAACCACTCGCAACCACTCGCAACCACTCGCAACAAGTCGCAACCACTCACAACCACTAGCAACCACTCGCAACGACTCGCACCGCTCATAACCCGTTGCAACCATTGGCAACAACTTGCAATTACTCGTAACCACTAGCAACCACTCGCAACTACTCGCAACCACTTGAAACCACTTGCAATCACTTTCATACACGCTCAACCACTTGCAACCACGGACAACCACTTGCAACCACTCGTAACCACTCGCAACCAATTGCAATAACTCGCAACCAGTCCCAACTACTCGCAACCACTCACAACAATACATAACCACTTGCAACCAATCCCAACCAGTCGCAACAACTCGCTACCACTCCCAACAAATCGCAACCACTGGCAACCACTCTTAACCACTCACAACCTTTCGCAACCACTTGCAACAATTTGCAACCACTCGCAACGCTCCCAACCACTCGCAACCACTTGCAACTACTCGCAATCACTCAAAACAACTTGCAAGTACTCACAACCTTTTGCAAGTACTGGCAACCACTCATAACTACTCACTACCAATCACAACCACTCACAGCCGCTTGCAAGCACTCGCAACCACTTGTAACCAGTCGCAACCCCTCGTAACCACTCCCAACCACTCGTTACTACTCGCAACCACTCGCAACCACTCGTAACCACTCGCAACCACTCACAACCACTCGTAGCCACTTGCAACCACTAACAACCACTCGCAACCACGTGCAACCACTCACAACCACTTGCAACCACTCGTAACCAATCACAACCACTCGCAACCATTCGCAACCACTTGCAATCAGTTGCAACCACTTGCAAGCACTCACAATCACTTGCAACCACTTGCAGCCTATCGCAACCACTCGCAACCACTCGCAACCACTTGCAACCAATCGCAATCACTCACAAATACTCGCAACCAATTGCAGCCACTCGCAACCACTCCCAACCACTCGGAACCACTTGCATCCATTTGCAACCACTCAAAACCACTTGCAACCACTCACAACCTCTTGCACCCACTTGCAACCACTCAAAACTACTTGCAACCACTCACAGCCAATTGTAACCACTCACAACCTCTCGCAATCACTTGCAACCACTCACACCCAATCACAACCACTTGCAACTAATCGTAATCATTTGCGACCATTTGCTACCATTCGCAACCACTCGCAATCACTTGCAACCAATCACAACCACTTGTAACCATTCGCAACCACTTGCATCTACTCGCATTAACTTGCATCCACTCACAACAAATCCCAACCAATTGCAACCACCTGTAACCACTTACAACCACTTGCAAGCACTCAAAAGCACTCCTAACCACTCACCACCACTCACAACCACTTGCAACCACTTCCAACCACTCGTAACCACTCGCAACCACTTGCATGCACTCGCAACCACTCGCAAGCACTCACAACCAATAGCAACCACTCGCAACAACTTGCAACCACTTGCAACCACTCGCAACCACTCGCAACCACTTGCAAGTACTCGGAACAACTTGTCATCACTTGCAACCACTCCTAACAACTCGCAACCAGCCGCAAGCACTCACAAGCACTCGCAACCACTCGCAACCTCCCGCAACCACTTGCAACCAATCGGAACCAGTCGCAACCATTCGCAACCACTCCCAACCACTCGCAACCACTTGCAACCACTTGCAACCACTCGCAACGACACATAACCACTTGCAACCACTCATAACCACTCACAACCACTCACGACCACTTGCATCCACTGGCAACCACTCGCATCCACTTGCAACCACTCGCAACCAATCGCAACCACTCGCAACCAATTGCAACCACTCACAACCACTCGCAATCACTTAGAACCACTCACAACCACTCGCAACCACTTACAGTCACTCGCCAACACTCGCAGCCACTCCCAACCATTCATAACCACTCGCAACCACTAGCAACTACTAACAACCACTCGCAACCATTCGCAATCACTCGCAAACACTTGCAAGCACTCGTAACCACTCACAACCACTCTGAATGACTCGCAACCACTCGCAACCACATGCAACCTCTCATAACCAATTGCAACCATTCGCAACCACTCGCAACCAATCATAACCACGGACAACCAATTGCAAGCACTCCCAACTACTCGCAACCACTCACAATCACTCGCAACCACTCCAAACCATTTTCAACCACTCCCAACCACTTGCAAGCACTCCCAACCACTCGCAACAACTCACAACCACTCGCAACCACTCCAAACCACTTGCAACCACTTGCAACCACTCACAACCACTCAAAATCACTCACTAGCACTCGAATCCACTGGCAACCACTGGCAACCATTCGCAACCACTTGCATCTACTCGCAACCACTCGCAACCACTTGCAACCAGTTACCCCCACTCACAACCACTCACAACCACTTACAACCACTTGCAACCACTCACAACCACTCGCCACCATTAACAAGCACTCGCAACCACTTGCAATCACTTGCAACCACTCAAAACCACTCGCAACCACTCCCAACCATTCGCAACCACTCACAATCACTGGCAACCATTCGCAACAACTTGGAATCACTTGCAACCACTCACAACCACTCGCAACCAATGGCAGCCACTCGCAACCACTCCCAACCACTCGCAACCATTCGCAACCAATCACAACCACTCGCGACCACTCGCAATGACTTGCAACCACTCGCAACCAATTGCAACCACTTGCAACCACTTGCAACCACTCGCAACCACTCGTAACAACTTGTAACATCTCACAAACTAGTAACCATTCGCAACCACTGGCAAAAACCGCAACCACTCTCAAGGACTTGCACCCACTCAAAACCACCCACGACCACTTGTAACCACTCGCAACCACACATTGCCACTCGCAACAACTTGCAACGACTCGTAACCACTCGCAACCACACGCAACCATTCACAACCACTCGCAACCACTCGCAACCACTCGTAATCACTTGCATCTACTCAAAACCACTCGCAACCACTCCCAACCATTTGCAACCAATCGAAACATCTCGCAACCACTCGCAACCACTTGCAACCACTTGCAACCACTTGTAACCATTCGCAACCACTTGCATCCACTCGCAACAACCTGCAACCAAAAGCAACAAGCCGCAACCAGTCGCAACCACCTGTAACCACTCAAAACCAACTGCAACCACTCGCAACCACTCCCAACCACTCACAAGTGCTCATAAACACTTGCAAGCACTCTCAACCACTCGGAATCACTCACAACCACTCACAACCACTTTCAACCACTTGCAACCACTCCCAACCACTCGTAACCACTTGCAACCACTCGTAACAACTTGCAACCACTCGCAATTACTCATAACCACTCGCAAGCACTTGCAACCACTCATAACCGCTCACAACCACTCGCAACCACTTGCAAGCACTGGTACCACTTGCAACCACCTTCAACCACTCGCAACCACTTGCAGCCACTCGCAAACACTAGCAATTACTAGCAACAACTCGCAACCAATCGCAACCATTCGCAACCACTTGCAACTACTCGCAACCACTCGCAACCACTCGCAACTACTCCCAACCATTTGCAACCGCTCGCAACCAATCTCAGCCAATCGCAGCCACTCCCAACCACTTGCAACGACTCGCAACCACTCGCATCCACTCGTAAGCACTGGCAACCACTCGCAGCCACTCGCCACCAATCGCAACCACTCACAACCACTCGCAACCACTCGCGACCACTCAGAACCACTCACAACCATTTGCAACCACTCGCAACCACTTGCAACCACTCGCAACTATTCCCAACCACTTGCAACTACTCGCAACTACTCGCACAACTCACAACCACTCGCAACCACTCGCAACCACTTGCAACCACTCCCAACCAATCGAAATCACTTGCAACTACTCGCAACCACTTACAATAACTTGCAAGCTTTCTCAACCACTTGCAACCACTCCCAACCGCTCGTAACCACTCGCAACCACTAGGAACCACGCGGAACCACTCGCAACCATTCGTAACCACTCACAAGCACTTGTAACTACTCGCAACCACATGCAACCACTTCAAACCAATCATACCCACTCGCAACCAATCACAAGCACTTACAACCACTTTCAACCACTTGCAACCACTCGCAATCACTTGCAACAACTCGCATCCACTCGCAACGACTTGCAACCACTCGCAACTACTTCCAACCACTCACAACCATTCGCAACCACTTGTAATCACTCATAACCACTCAGAATGACTCACAACCACTTCCAACCACTTGCAACCATTTGCAACCACTTTCAATTTCTCACAACCACTGGCAACCACTCGCAACCTCTTGCAACCACTCCCATCCACTCGCAACCACTCATAACCACTCGAAGCCATCCGAAATCACTCGCAACCACTTGTAATCACTTGCAACCACAGGTAACTACTTGCAACAACTCGCATCAACTCCCAACCATTCGGAAAAATACGCAAGTACTCGTAACCTCTCTCAACCACTCGTAACCATCCGCAACCTCTCGCAAGCACTCAAAATCACTCAAAACCAGTCGCAACCACTCACAACCACTCCCAATACCTTACAACCACTCGCAACCACTCACAACCACTTGCAACCACTTGCAACCACTTGAAAGAACTCGCTACCTTCTATAGCCACTTGCAACCACTCGCAACCATTCGCAACCACTCGCAACCACTCGAAATCACCACCAGCCATTCAAAACCACTCGTAACAACTCAAAACCACTTGTAACCATTTGCAACCACGTGCATCCAGTCCCATTTACTTGCAACCACTCAAAACTAATTGCAACCAATCGCAACTACCTGTAACCACTCTCAACCACTCAAAACCACTCACAACCACTCACAACAACTTGCAAGCACTCACAACCACTCGTAACCACTCACTACCACTCACAACCACTTGCAACCACTCACAACCACTCACAACCACTGGCAACCACTCGCAACCACTCGCAACCACTCCCAACCACTCACAACCACTCGTAATCACTCGCAACCACTCGCAACCACTCGCAACTACTTGCAACCACTTGCAACCACTCGCAACCACTTGCGAGCACTCGCAAACACTTGCAACCACTTGCAACCACTTGCAACCACTCGCAACCACTCACAACCATTCGCAACCACTCGCAACCACTTGCGAGCACTCGCAACCACTTGCAGCCACTTGCAACCAGTCGCAACCACTTGCAACCACTCTCAACCACTCGCAACCACTCGCAACCACTCGCAACCACTCGCAACCACTCGCAACCACTCACAACCACTTACAACCACTCACAACCACTCGCAACCACTAGCAACCACTCGCAACCACTCGCAACCACTTGCAACCACTCGCAACCACTCGCAAAGACTCGCAACCACCCTCAACCGCTCGCAACCACTTGTAACCACTCGCAACCACTCGCAACCACTTGCAACTACTTGCAACCACTTGCAATCACTCGCAACCACTCGCAACCACTTGCAACCACTCGCAATCACCCTCAACCGCTCGCAACCACTTGCAACCACTCGCAACCACTCGCAAAGACTCGCAACCACCCTCAACCGCTCGCAACCACTTGTAACCACTCGCAACCACTCGCAACCACTTGCAACTACTTGCAACCACTTGCAATCACTCGCAACCACTCGCAACCACTTGCAACCACTCGCAATCACCCTCAACCGCTCGCAACCACTTGCAACCACTCGCAACCACTCGCAAAGACTCGCAACCACCCTCAACCGCTCGCAACCACTTGTAACCACTCGCAACCACTCGCAACCACTTGCAACTACTTGCAACCACTTGCAATCACTCGCAACCACTCGCAACCACTTGCAACCACTCGCAATCACCCTCAACCGCTCGCAACCACTTGCAACCACTCGCAACCACTCGCAGCCACTCGCAACCACTCGCAACCACTCACAACCACTTACAACCACTCGCCACCACTTGCAACCACTCGCAACCACTTGCAACCACTTGCAACCACTCGCAACCACTCGCAAAGACTCGCAATAACCCTCAACCGCTCGCAACCACTTGTAACCACTCGCAACCACTCGCAATCACTCGCAATAATTGGCAACCACTTGCAGCCACTCGCAACCACTCGCAACTACTCACAACCACTCGCAACCACTCGCAACCAATCCCAACCACTCGCAACCACTCACAACCAATTGTAACCACTCGTAACCACTGACAACCACTCGCAACCACTCACAACCACTTGCGACCACTTCCAAGCAGTCGCAACCACTCGCAACCACTTGCAACCACTTGCAACCACCCGTAACCACTTGCAACCACACGCAATCACTAAAAACAACTAAGAACCACTTGCCACCACTCGCAACCACTCGCAACTACTCGCCATCACTTGCAACTACTTGCAACCACTCCCAACCATTTGCAACTATTTACAACCACTCGCAACCACTCACAACTACTCGCAATCACTTGCAACCACTCGCAACCACTCACAACAATGTGCAAGCTCTTACAACCACTCGTAGCCACTCGCAACCACTGGTAACCACTCGCAACCATTAGCAACCACTTGCAACCACTCCCAACCATTCGCAACCACTCGCAAGCACTTGCAACTACTGGTAACCAATCGCAAAAACTCACAACCACTCGCAACCACTTGCAACCACTCGCAACCACTCACAACCACTTGCAAGCACTCGCAACCCCTAGCAACCACTGTCAACCACTCACAACAACATGCAACCACTCACAACCACTCACAACCAATAGTAACCATTAGAAACCACTGGCAAGCACTCACAGCCACTTGCAACCATTGTCAACCACACGCAACCACTCACAACTCTTTGCAACCACTTGCAACGACTCGCAAGCACTCGCAACCACAGGAAACCACTCGTAACCTCTTGCAACCACTTACAACCTCTCGCAACCACTTACAACCATTCGCAACCCCTCGCAACCCCTTACAACCACTTGAGACCACTCGCAATGAATCGCATCCACTAGCAACCAATTGCAAGGACTCGCAACCACTTACAACCACTTGCAACCACTCGCAAGCACTCGCAAGTACTCGTAACTACTTCCAACCACTCGCAACCATTCACAACCACTTGCAACCACTCGCAACCACTCGCGACCACTTGTAACCAATCACAACCACTCGTTATCACTCGCAACCACTTGCAACCAGTCACAACCACTCGCAACCACTTGCAACAACTCGTAACCACTCGCAACCACTCACAACAATTTACGAACACTCGTAACCATTTGCAACCACTTGTAACCACTCGCTACCACTGACAACCACTTGCAACCACTTGCAACTACTCAGAACCACTCGCAACCACTCGCAACCACTCACACCCTCTCGCAATCACTCGAAACCACTCGTAACCACTCTTAATCACTCACAACTACTTCCAACCACTCGGAATCACTTGGAACCACTCGCAACCACTCACAACCACTCGCAACCACTTGCAACCACTCGTAACCACTCACAACCACTCGTATCCACTTCCAACCACTCGAAACCATTTGCAACAGTTCACAACAACTCACAATCACTCGTAACCATTCGCAACCACTCACAACCACTCGCAACCACTCGCAACCACTCGCAACCACTCGCAACCACTCGTTATCACCTGCAACCATTCAAAACCACTCGGAACACTCGCAACCATTTGCAACCACTAGCTACCACTCGCAACCACTTGTAATCACTTGCAACCACTCACAACCACTTGTAACCATCCGGAACCACTTGCATCCACTTGCATTAAATTGCAAGTGGTTTTGAGTGGTTGTGAGCTGTTGTAAGTGGCTGCGAGCGGTTGCAAGTGGTTGAGGGGTTCGCGAGTTGTTGCAATTGCTTGGGAGTGGTTGCGAGCGGTTGCAAGTGGTTGCAAGTGGTTGCAAGTGGTTGCAAGGGATTGCGAGTCGTTGCGAGTGGTTGGGAGTGGTTGTGAGTTGTTGCCTATGGTTGCAAGTGGTTGAAAGTGGTTTTCATTGGCTGCGAGTGGTTGCGATAGGTTGTGAGTGGTTTTGAGTGGTTGCGAGTGGTTGCGAGTGGTTGCAAGTGGTTGCAAGTGGTTGCGAGTGGTTGCGAGTGGTTGCGAGTGGTTGCAAGTGGTTGCGAGTGGTTGCGAGTGGCTGTGAGTGGTCACGAGTGGTTGCGAGTGGTTGCGAGTGGTTGCAAGTGGTTGCGAGTGGTTGTGAGTGGTTGCCAGTGGTTGCGAGTGGTTGTGAGTGGTTGCCAGTGGTTGCGAGTGGTTGTGAGTGGTTGCCAGTGGTTGCGAGTGGTTGTGAGTGGTTGCAAGTGGTTGCGAGTGGTTGTGAGTGGTTGTTTGTGGTTTTGAGTAGCTGCGACTGGTTTTGTGTGGTTGCCAATGGTTATGAGTGGTTGCAAGTGGTTGTGAGTGGTTGCGTATGGTTGCGCGTGGTTGCGGGTGGTTGCGAGTGCTTGCGAGTGGTTTTGAGTGGTTGCGAGTGGTTGCGAGTGGTTGCAAGTGGTTGCGAGTGATTGCGAGCGGTTACAAGTGGTTGCAAGCGGTTGTGGGTGGTACCGAATGGTTGCGAGAGGTTGCGACTGGTTGCGAGTGGTTGCGAGTGGTTGCAAGTGCATGCGAGTGGTTGCAAGTAGTTACAATTAGTTGCGAGTGATTGCCAGTGGTTGCGAGTGGTTCTGATGGTTGCAAGGGTATCTCAGTGGTTGTGAGTGGTTTCCAGCGATTGCCAGTGGTTGCAAGTGGTTGCAATTGGTTGTGAGAAATTGCAAGTGGTTGGAAGGGGCTGCAAGTTTTTCTGAGTGGATGGGAGTGGTTGCGAATGGTTGTGAGTGGTTGTGAGTGGTTGCCAGAGGCTATGAGTGGTTGCGAGTGGTTGCAAGGGGTTGCCAGTGGTTGCAAGTAGTTGCAAAAAGTTCCAATTTTTTTTGAGTGGTTGCAAGTGGTTGCGAGTGGTTGTGAGTGGTTACGAGTGGTTACGAGTGGTTGCGAGTGGTTGCGAGTGGTTGCGAGTGGTTGTGAGTGGTTGCCAGTGGTTGCGAGTGGTTACGAGTGGTTGCGAGTGGTTCTGGTTGCGAGTGATTGCGAGTGGTTGGAAGTGATTGCGAGTGGTTGCGAGTGGTTGCGAGTAGTTGCAAGTGGCTGCGAGTATTTGCGATTAGTTTCCAGTGGTTGCGAGTGTTTCTGCGTGGTTGTAAGTGGGTGCGAGTGGCTGCGGGTTGTTATGAGTCGATGCTAGTGCTTGCGAGTGGTTGCAAATGGTTGTAAGTGGTTGCCAGTGGTGGCGAGTGGTTCTGAGTGGTTGCGAGTGGTTGCAAGTGGTTGTGAGTGGTTGCGAGTTGCTGCGGGTGGGTGCATTTGGTTGCGAGTGGTTGCAAGTGGTTGTAGTGGTTGCGTGTGGTTGCGTGTGGTTGTGAGTGGTTGGGAGTGGCTGTGAGTGGTTGTGAGTGGTTGCGAGTGGTTGCGAGTGGTTGCGAGTGGTTGCAAGTGGTTGTGAGTGGTTACGAGTGGTTGCAAGTGGTTGTGAGTGGTTGCAAGTGGTTGCGAGTGGTTGCAAGTGGTTGCGAGTGGTTGCGAGTGGTTGCGAGTGGTTGCAAGTGGTTGTGAGTGGTTACGAGTGGTTGCAAGTGGTTGTGAGTGGTTGCAAGTGGTTGCGAGTGGTTGCAAGTGGTTGCGAGTGGTTGCGAGTGGTTGCGAGTAGTTGCGAGTGGTTGCGAGTGGTGTCACTGGTTTCGAGAAGTTGCGAGTGGTGTGAATGGTTGCGAGTGGTTGCAAGTGGTTGCGAGTGGATGCGTGTGGTTACAAAAAGTTGCGAGTGGTTGAGAGTGGTTGCGAGTGGTTGCGAGTTGTTGCGAGTGATTGCAACTGGCTGTGAGTGGTTCCTAGTAATCACAAGTGGTTGCGAGTGGTTGCAAGTGGTTACGAGTGGTTGCGAGTGGTAACGAGTGGTTGTAATTGGTTACAAGTGGTTGTGAGTGGTTGAGAGTGGTTGCGATTGGTTGCGAGTGGTTGCGAGGTATTGTGAGTGGTTGCAAGTGGATGTGAGTGGTTGCTTATGGTTACGAGTGGTTCTGAGTGGCAGCGAGTGGTTACGAGTGGTTGCGTATGGTTGCGAGTGGCTGGGAGTCGTTGCGAGTGGTTGTAAGTGGTTGCGAGTTGTTGTGAGTGGTTGTGAGTGATTGCGAGTGGTTGCATGTGATTGCGAGTGGTTGCGAGTGGTCGCCAGTGGGTTACAAGTGGTTGTGAGTGGTTGCGAGTAGTTGCAAGTGGTTGCCAATGGTTGCGAGTGGTTGTGAGTGGTTATGAGTGGTTGCAAGTGTTTGCGATTGGTTTCTTGTGGTTGCGAGTTGTTGGGAGTGGTTGCAAATGGTTGTGAGTGGTTGCGATTGGTAGCAAGTGGTTGCGAGTGGTTTCGAGTGGTTGCCAGTGGTTGCAAGTGGTTGCAATTGGTGGGGAGTGGTTGCAAGTGGTTGCGAGTGGTTACAAGTTGTTCTGAGTTGTTGCAAATGATTAAAAGTGGTTGCGAGTAGTTGCGAATAGTTGCGAGTGGTTGCAAGTGGTTGTGAGTGGTTGCGGGTTGATGCGTTTGGTTGCAAGTGGTTTGGAGTGGTTGTGAGTAGTTACGGGTGGTTGCAAGTGGTAATGAATAGTTGCGAGTGGTTGCGAGTGGTTACGAGTTGTTGCGAATGGTTCCAAATGGTTGCATGTGGTTGCGAGTGGTTGCGAGTGGTTTCAAATGGTTGTAAGAAGTTGCGATTGGTTGCAAGTGGTTGCGAGTAGTTGCGTATGGTTATAAGTTGCTTCGAGTGTTTGCAAGTGGTTCCGAGTTGTTGTGAGAAGCTGGGAGCTTCAAATCTGGCATGCGTTGGAGTTCTGGAAAGCTTAGATCAATTGCTGTAAAATTCCACTACTTGTGAGCCTTGATCAAGTGTTCATTCCCAATCAATTGAGGCCAAAACTATTGCCTCACTCTCTGACCAGTTTTCTGCCATCCTTGGAACCAGTTGCCTCCACAGTTTCAGTCTCTCCAAAAACAGTTGGTGGTGTAAACCAGCCACTGCTAGGGACCCTCCTGGGTGCACACTCACCCTCAGGCCAACAAAAGGTTATGGACCCACGCCTCTAAGGGGCTCCAAGCCAGCTTGATGTCACGCTTCCAATACCAAGACATGGCGACCAGTGAGCAAGAGAGCAGCCGTACTGTCCTTAAGTTTGATGGGACAGGATTTGCCTTGTGGAGGTGGCAGTTTGAGGTCTTCCTCGACGACAAGGGACTGCTTGAGCTCGTAAAGGGTGATGAGACTGCTCCGCCGAAGACTGTAACGGCTGAGGTGAAGGAGGCATACAAGAAGCGAAACAAAAAGGTGTTGGCACTTCTTGTGTCCGCGCTATGTCCGCCACAACTTGGCCACATCCAAGGATGCACCCTGGCCGCAGAAGCATGGTCAAAACTCTGCTCCATCTACCAGTTAAGCAACCTTGCCAATCATCTCTTCATCTTCAAACGGCTCGTCACCCTCCGAGCCAACGAAGGTGCCAACATCATGGAGATCATGCAGCAGATTGACTCACTCGCAGCGGAGTGCGTGGCCACTCGTTGGGAGGTTGACTCTCAGTTCCAAGCTATGATCCTCCTTCTGGCCTTGCCGAACAGTTGGAGTCCCATGATCACTCTCCTTGGTGGCTGGCCTTCCGAGGAGCTGAAGTACCCAAATGTTGCTGAGTACGTGCGCAACGAGTGGATGCAACGTGGCGGTCGAGAGAGTGCAACGTCATCAAGTTCAGCTTACACGGTTCATCCTCGTAGTGGAGGCCAAGGCAACAAGTGGAAGGGTGCCAAATAGGACACCAAGAAGGGTGACAAGAAGGGGGAGTGCTTCAATTGCGACAAGGAGGGCCACTATGTGCGCAACTGCCCCAAGAAGAAGCTAGACCGGTTGCAGCGGGGCGGGAAGAAAGACGAGCAGGCCCTTATGACGTACAACTCCACAAACTTGAAGGATCCAGGATTTGCTGTCATTGACTCCGGATCAGGCCGCCACACGCAATGCAACAGGGCAACATTTGTCACCTACGGCGCCTCAGAGAGACGCATGACGGTGGCCAACGGCAAAACAGAGGTGGTTGCCGGTGAGGGTAACGTCTGCATTGAGTCCATTGTGGATGGAAAACCTGTCAAGAGCACAATCCACAGCGTGCTCCACATGCCCAACTTTGGGACAAACCTGCTCTCCGTCAGCCGCCTTACCGACAAGGGACTTGAGGTGCTCTTCACAAAGAAGGATTCCTTCATCCGCAAGGTGGACAAAGGCAAGGTTATCGCACGCGCCAATAGAGAGGACGACTTGTACCTGCTACGCGCAAAGGTCCTCGGCAGCCGGACAGGTCCAACGCCGCCAATCTCGCAACGAAGGATGAAGGAGACCTGTACCTGTGGCACCGCCGACTTTGCCATGTTTCTCCATCGACGGTGAAAGAGATGGCAAAGAGCGAGGTGGTGCGGGGTCTCCAAATCAGTGGCCTTGATGGAACCAAGGAGACTGTGTGTGAGCCATGCGTTATCGGCAAATCAATGCGGCAGCCGTTTGTGGCAAAGGGGACGCGTGCATCAACAAAGTTGGCAGTGGTACACACAGATGTGTTTGGACCACTTGAGAGCTCCATCGGTGGAGCTTGCTACTTCCTCACCTTCATCAACGACCACAGCCGTAAACTGTACCTCTACCTCATGAAGCGGAAGAGCGAAGCCCTTGCATGCATGCAAGATTTTGTGACAGATGTGGAGCGGCAAACAGAGTTGAATATGAAGACGTTCCGGAGCGACAACGGTGGTGAATATGCGGTATGCCTTGGATGGATGAAGAGGAAGGGGATTGAGTGGCAGAAAACAACTCCACATTCCCCGCAGCAAAATGGCGTCACTGAGAGAGAAAATCGCACAATCCTTAACATGGTGCGATCAATGTTGAGCGACGCCGGCCTTCAACAATGGTATTGGGTGGAGGCGGCACGGACAGCGGCATACATAATGAACCTTACACCGACCAAGCTGTTGAAGGACAAGGAGAGCAAGGCATGGAAGACTCCACAAGAGGTGTGGAGCGGGAGGAAGCCGGCAGTGGGTCACCTCCGCACGTTTGGTTGCATTGCACATGCG